>JAURVB010014745.1:0-139436 GCA_033002965.1 Piper betle | reverse complement strand
TCCTCGAGGGATCTCATCCTCGAGGGGTTATTAATCCGGAAAATATTCGATTAAATGGCCCGAGTTAAGTGGGATCCAATAAAACGCCACTTAACCCGTCCTGCAGACAATAAAATCAAACATACAATAGAAAAGCGTAAAACAAGACGAGTCCTAAACGGACCTGGTAGAAGCTCCAAGCGTGTCATCGCGCCTAGGCGGCGAGCTCCTACTCCGCACCTACACATCAAAACTAAATACTAACGCCCGCTAACTAAATGATGCATCAAACACAATGAACATCAATCACAATTCAATCATCAACATCCAGCAATAGTTAAATAATCATAAATTTAAATAATTCTAACTCATCCTAGTCATACCAATTTTATTGTGTTTTTCAAAGTTACGTCCTGATCACTTATCATGCTGAGACTCCTACCTCATTAGATCGCTGAACCTTCATTCACACTTAATCTCATCATGTAACTTATCATTTCATCCCTAATTAGTCATTAATCACATCACACACAATTATCATGCTCAACTCGATCTACCTCATTAAATCACTCCCTATTCATTCTCAATTAATTGCATCATGCAATCATCACTACACTCATACTCATATGTTTATCATGACAATTATTTAATTCTAGCATGTTATACTAACAATCATAATCAATTTTAAAGAAATCAATCGGAGGTAATTATACCTCACGTCGTCGGCAATCGGCGACGGCTAGGGTTCCGTCGCGCGTCTCGGAGCTCGAATTCGGCGCTCCTCGGCGTCCGAAGCTCGATCGGGCTCCACCGGGTGAGCCCCGCGGAAGATCCGGTGAATTCCGGCGAATTCCAGAAATTCCGATTTTCCGGCGGTTTTCCGGCAGTTGCTGGCGGTTTTCCGGCGACTTCCGGTGGTTTTCCGGCAACAATCGCCGGCGGCATCTACTAGCTCGGAAAGGGGTCGTGTTGGGTACCCTCGGAACCGGCTCGGCGGCCCCGACTCATCTATGACCTCAGCGTGGCCAATGGAGGCGGCGGCTCGCCGGAAAACGGCAAAACAGAGGCCGGCCGTGGTGGTTGCTAGATCTGGCCGGCCACGGCGGCGACGGCCTCCGCTCCGGTCAGGAAGCGTCACTAGGTGGTCGAGGGTGCTGAGGCGACCACCTGATCGTGGTGGCGATGCTCGCCGGCGGCGGAATCGGCGACGCGACCGAAATGTAGCCGCGGCGCTAGGCGAGCCGATTCCGACGTTGCGGCGGCCTGGCAGCGGCCGGGGCTGGTCGGGACGGCACGGCGACGCCGTGGCGGAGCTGGGCGGCGACGATCGGCGGCCGGGCGGCGCCGACAGCGGCGGCGGCGACGCTGCACAGTGGCGGCGTCGGGGTTTGGGCGTGGGGAGAAAATGTCGTCGTGGAGAAGAAAGGTTGGGTGGCAAACTTGTAATTAAGACTTGACTCGTCTCCGGCTCGAGTCAAGTATAATAACTAGGTCGTATTAAATCCTAAAAAAATTCATAAAAATCGGGAAAAATCCCGTAAAATCAAACAACATCAAAAAAATCATAATGATATGCTCTAGAGCTATCAACCCACCCGAAATGCCCGTAACGCATCCTGACGCAATAAACGACCTAAAACTAATTCTACGATCCATTATATGTAAAAATAATAAAAAAAATCACTGGCATACTCTCATATATTCTGATAACTCATTCTGTTCTGCTGTGTTCATGACGTTATCATCATATACTTGGGTACGCATGACCCTCATAGCTCATACACGCGACCGGCGTCGGCTCGGTACACGTGTCCTGAAACTGACTCAATTCAAAAAATAACGGTCGACTCGACCGGTTCTGAATATAAAACCCTAACTCGAATCGTGGGTTTTACATACTTCACCCCAATACTTTCCCTTCCTAAACCCTGATAGCCTACATCACCCCAATTCACGTCACCGACGTCCCCCTCCAGCCGTCGCATAGCCGTTGACCCGAATCTAGCCTTGGCGTCTCGAGATGGTGATGCAACATGCAAGAACATGAATGGGATGTGTGGGTTTTTACATTGTCATACATGCATGCTATGATATGCAATCAAACACAAACAAGCCAAACAAACAAAATGTAACGACCTGGCCATTTGTCACAACATTATGGGCCTAGCTGGCCAGGTGTTACTCACAATTAAGCAAATATGTCTAACATTTTTTTAAACAAAAACATATATAAAGATCCCACAGTCTTAGACCGTTTCCCAGTAGCCACACTTATTTCTCAAATAAATAATAAAAGGAGTCCTCATATTTATTTTGCTCCATGCCCTGGTTGTCAATCACCTACTTTCGTATCTGCACACCTGCGGAGGCAATTCCGTGTTAGTGATTACAACACTAAGTAGTATAATAGATAAAACAAATCAAGTACATTCCACTATTTCCTTATGTTTATTTTAATATGCGGTGGAGCGATTCCGCTATACTCCAAAACAATGCGGAGGAGGTATCCACTGTGATCCGCACACCCCGGCCGTAGCACTTTTGTGGGGAGGCTACCACTACTGTCTCCAGTGCCAGTGCCTCGCACACCCCGGCCGTAGCCTTTTTGTGGGGAAGCTATCACTGCACTCAGGTGATTGCTACGCCCCGTTTGTGGGGAAGCTCTCACTACCAATTCTAGTGCCAGTGCCTCGCACACCCCGGCCGTAGCCTTTTTATGGGGAGGCTATCACTGCACTCAGGTGAATGCTAGGCCTCGTTTGTGGGGAAGCTCTCACTGCCAACTCTAGTGCCAGTGCCTCACACACCCTGGCCGTAGCTTTTTTATGGGGAGGCTATCACTGCACTCAGGTGAATGCTACGCCCTGTTTATGGGGAAGCTCTCACTGCCAACTCTAGTGCCAGTGCTTCACACACCCCGGCCATAGCCTTTTTATGGGGAGGCTATCACTGCACTCCAGTGCGATGGAGGAATCGTTGTGCCTCGCTCACCCCGGCCGTAGCCTTTTTATGGGGCGGCTATCACTACTCCAAAACAATGTCGATGCATTACACAATTTACGCACATAATATGACCCCGTGTCGGACTGAGTCAATTCTTTGACCCCGGTTGCACTCGGTGCATGGTGGTTGAATCTGGGCTCAGGCCGACTAAGGCTACCAATAAGAAAAATACGATGTTCTACCTATTATACGTACCTGACTTGTGATTTCATCTAACTGTGACCCGTGAACCCTAATCTGAATGAGGGCATAAAATTATACATTAGTATAATTTTATTTTACATGAACCTACATGCAACTTACATGACTAATATACTATCAATTTTAAATGATGTAATTAGTTCATGTTAGTCTTCATTCCTTATTAAATTTTCAGCAATTCTAATGATAATTAATTATTAACATATCCATTTACAAAACAACTAAACAATCGACAAGAACCCCATGCATAAGACGCTGGAGATCTAGCAACTTGGCAGGGCATCTTCAACAAACCTTGCATGCAAGAATCATAATGGAAACAAATAAGATGAGGGATGAAATATTCACACAGTAATGGGGAGGTCGCCTGGGACGGAGATGAGGG
The DNA here is from genome assembly GCA_033002965.1 of Piper betle. NCBI lineage: Eukaryota > Viridiplantae > Streptophyta > Magnoliopsida > Piperales > Piperaceae > Piper > Piper betle. The sequence continues at coordinate 135,868 of JAURVB010014745.1, read as the reverse complement.
ATGAAATACTCCCTCCTCCTGCATATATATACACTTCAACCATTCCCTCCATTAAATTCTCATACCCCATCATCCATTGGTATTTCCTAGGTTCAACAAGCCCCTTCATTAAATTCTCATACCCCATCATCCATTGGTATTTCCTAGGTTCAACAATCCCTTCATTAAATTCTCACACCCCATCATCCATTCATGAATAGGTATTTTCTAAGTGACCTTCAATCGAACCATGACCGGTCGACTTGATAACCAACCATATCGGTTCATCTATATTTATTTCATAATATTTAGGTTCAAGTCTTGTAATAATCTTTATGGTTCTTACATAAAATGTCTAAAGAAAATAGTTATTTTTAAAACAAAATGGACAGAATATCCCCTAAAAGTACAATAGGGGCCACCCTATCAACAACAAGCAGTATATATTTATAACAATAAAATTCCAAAGCACATTCTAAACACAACATTTCCTTCACATTCTAGTTATTGTTACTTTCCTCATCATCTAAGCCGAGTCTAAACTCTATGTCTCGACTTGTTCATTTTCATTTTCAATTTTAATTTTCAATTTTCATTTTCATACATAATATTTATATCATTCCACAGAATAGCATTCAAAGTTATTCAATATTCATTATCATCACCAATTACACTCGACAGGTATATGTGAACGCAATTTTAGTGTTGCTCCTCCGTAGTCCCTATAGTGCTCATTCCTCCTAGTTCCCACCTACATATATAATAAAAGACCCTAGTAACGAGTGTTACCGGTCTAGAAATAACTAATAACAAACTGACACTAGAGAGTTGACCCACCTGTTGAATGAAAACCTTATTACTCTTCCTCATAAAACTCTCATAAGGGCAATAACTAAGAGTTGTCGTTCCTGCACGACAATGTCCCCTTACTATCTCATCCACATTCATTGACCACTTTAAACTATCCCTTGCACGAGAAAATCATTCTTTTCTTTTAGCCTTCTACATCCTCCATCTCACTCTTGGCCCTGAGTACATAGGCCGACTACTCTCAGGCTTAGGCCTTCAGTACCCTTTGAAACCACAAGTCTAAACATGCATTGCATAACAGTACTCGTAAACCTCCACACTTCTCCGGGTTTGAGGAACTCAAATGTGGAGTTATTAGGATCCCTCAGGAATAGAACGAACGCTCACCAAATTCAGATCCTGCTTTGACTAACAGACACCACCTCTCTCAAAGCGCAGTTGTCGGTTTTTTCTTATTGTACATCTCATTGAAAACTTGAGAAAACTACATTTACATAGGCCTGGGTAGGGGTTGTAATATAATATGCCCAAAGGCATCATGATCTGAATCTAAGTTTTCTAAAACAAACTCAAAGGATATCATCCTCGAGGGTTATTATTCCAAAAATTTGGTGCCACTAAATGGCCCGTGTGGAGTGGGATACAATAAATCCACTACTTGACATATCTGCTTACTTGTTAAAACAAAATACGATAGAGTATAGCAGTCAAACAATAAGTGAGTCCTAAACAGCCTGGTAGAAGCTTCAATTGTGTCCACGTGCCTAGGTGGTGAGCTCTTACTCCATACCTACACATCAATACATACTCACATCAATCTCATATAAGTTTTCCCTATGTTACGTTGCATTAGATTACGACACTTACTTAGTTTACCTAAGTAGTTCCTTAGCGTTTATTTTAATACAATTCAATCAAGCAATTCATATTTTTATTTACAATAAAAATATCTAATACATAAATTCTTCAATCCTAGCATGTTATGCTAATAATTATCACCTTTGAGTAATTAAGTTGGAGTTAATTATACCTCTCATCGTTGGCATTTGGCGATAGCTAGTCAAGCAGCTCGAGACTCGAATTCAGAACCTGGTGGCATTCAAAGGTTGATTGGGTTTGACTAAATAAATTTGGTGAAAGGTCCGGCGAATTTTAGCGAATCCGGTTTCCTTCAGTTTTCGGTAGTTTTTCGATAATTTTTTGGCAACTCTTTTGGCAAGACAATCAGGGCTATAGGTTGCCAGCAGCTCAGCGAGCTCGACCTGATGGTGGCGGCGGGGAGGACAACAATGACTGTGATGACCACCGACGGTGACGATGAGTCGGCCCTCCTTGGTCGGCTTGTCGGGTCAAGCCTCGGCTGCGGTGCTGAGTATGGGGGAAATGGTTGGGGGTCGATGGGGGTGGTGTCGGTGGCATGGCGGCGGTGGAACAGCATAGTGGAGCATGGCACGATCTCGCTGCAATTCAGTGTCGTGGAAACTGGGCGACTGCGGGGGCGCTCGAGGTAGCACAACGACGGCACAACGGGCTTTGGCTGCGGTACAGTGGTAGTAGGTGGCATCGGTGGCAAGGACAAGGTTGGCGATGAGTGGCGATCGAGGCTTGGGGGTGAAATGGTTGGGGAGAAGTTTGGTGGCGGTTTCGTGAATGAAATTTGATTCGACTCCGACTCGAGTAAAAAATAATAACTATCTCATACTAAATCCTAAAAAAATCCAAAAAATTAGGGAAAATCCCATAAAATATAATATACACCATAACACCACAATGACATGTTTTATAACTAATAACCCACCCAAACTCCTCCCTAGTGCGTTCTTATGCGTTATTCAGCCTAAAAATAATTATACGATTAAATACATAAAAATACTGCTTATTGTTCTATACTCTAATAGCTCATTTCTCATCATCTTTCTGACATTATAATAATATACTTAGGTACACTTGACCCTCATCACTTATAACACACGGCTGGCCTCGACTAAGCACGCAGTTCATGAAACTGACCTGAATCAAGCTGACTAGTTCGCTAATGTAAACTCTGACTCGAGTCACTGCTTTTACACTCGATTACCTTGCCAAAAAGTCACTAGAAAACTGCATGAAATCCGGTTGAAAACTGTCGAAAAAAGACAAAAACCGCTAAAAATTGGATTCGCTAAAATTTGCCGAATCTTCTGCTGAATTATTTCAGTTGAACCTAATCAAACTTCAAACACTACAGGGTGCAGAATTTGAGTCTCAAACCACGTGAAAAACCCTGGCTATCGCCGATTATCGACGACACAAGGTGGAATGAACTTCGACTTAATTACTTAAAATTGATAATTATTAGCGCAACATGATAGGATTGATTGATTGACGTGATATATATTTTTGTTGTGAACAAAGATGAATTGCATGATTGAATGATATTAAAATGAATGCTAAGGAACTAATTAAGTAAATTAAGTAGGAATGTTAATAAAATGCAACATAGCCTCAAATATCTGATATGATTAATGTTTGATTAGATATGAGGTGTGCCTTGATGCATGTGTGCTATAGAATGTGTGAATACATCATAGCGGGTGTTAGCTTTTAGTTTTGATGTGTAGGTACAGAGTAAGAACTCGCCGCATAGGCTCGTGGACACGATTTGAGCTTCTACGAGGTCCTTTTAGGATTCACTTCTTGTTTGACTGCTATACTCAATTGTGATTTATTTTAATAGGTAAGCGGATATATTGAGTAGTGGATTTATTGTATCCCACTCGACACGGGCCATTTAGTGGCACAAAATTTTTGAATCAAGAACCCTCGAGGATGATATCCCTTGAGTTTGTTTTGGAAAACTCAGATCCAGATCAAGATGCCTTCGGGCATATTATATTACAACCCCTACCCAGGCCCATGTACATGTAGTTTTCTTGAGTTTTCAATGAGATCTCAGATAAGGGAAAACTAACAATCACGCTTTGAGAGAGGGCGGCATGTGTTAGTCAAAGCGGGCTCTGAATTTAGTGTGTATTCGTTCTATTCCCGAGGGATCTTGATAACTTCACATTTGAGTTCCTCAAAACCGGAGAAATGTGGAGGTATACGGGTACTACAATGCCGCGAATGTCTAAATTTGTGGTTTTAAAGGGTACTGAAGGTGCATACCTAAGAGTACTCAACTTCTGTACTCAAGGTCAGGAGTGATACAAAGGATGTAGAAAACTGAAAGAACAGAGATTGATTTTCCAAAGTGAGGATGATGGCTCCTAAGTAGTGCCCTTATGAGATATTCTAGAAGGAAGAATAAGAATGTTTTCATTTAATAGGAGAGTAAGCTCTCATGTGCCAATTTGTTATTAGTTATTTTGGACTAGTAACAGTCATTATTGATGCTTTTCTATTATCTATGTATGTCAAAATCTAGAGGATTGAGCACTGTCAGTACTACAAAGGAGCAGCAATGCAATTGCACACACATGTACCTACCGAATGCAATTGATGTGGTGGAATATTCAATTGCTTTGGATGATGTAACATGAATGTGATTTCTATGAATTGATAAAATTTTTTGCATGTGATTGAAAACTGTGAAAAGAAATGAGCAGTTGACCAATGGACTTAAGAGTCGGCTCAGAAGACCAGTAAAGATGATAATTGAAATGTAGAGAGAGAATGTCATGTTTTTGCTACTTTTTTTGCTTTTATTGTTATAAATATATACTTCTTACTGTTGACAAGGTAGTCCCTATTTCACTTTTAGGGGAGACTCTGTCCGTTTTATTTTAAAAGTAGTTATTTTCTTTAAACTGCTCACTTGTTTGGTTTGTTTTATATATGATTGCATATCATAGCATACATGTAGAACAATGTTAGAACATAAGCATCGCATCTATGCATTGAATGCTTACATCACCATCTTCAGACGCTTAGGTTAGATATAGGTCGGGTTAACCGAATCAAGTAGATTAGCGAACAGTTCGGTTGCTAGTAGCATTTCCTGTTTGATTTGCGAGTGAACCGAAACAGGGTGTTAGACTCTTGGTCCCCCTTGAGGTAAAAGTCTCTCTTTTCCACCTCTCCCCATCGTTGTGAGTTATTGTTTGCCTCTATGTGTTCTTGTTTGCATTTGTTTTTTATGTTTTTCATGTACATCTATGTGTTAGGAGTGGTTAGCACTTGGAATCATTTCATTTTCTAATGTTTAGAAATAGATATGCATTTTTGAGGGCTTGAATGTTGTGTATATGCATTGTTTTGCCATAAAATTCATATCTTGCATTGTAGATATCCTTTTTGCATGATTCTTGCTCTTTTTTACACTCATCGTAGTCCAATCTACATGTTTTATGATGATCACATTGCCTGTTAGGATGTGTATATGCATTTAGGTGCCAAGCATGGGGAAAAATGACAACTTTCATAGTCTCTGTTACTTGGTCGCCTATTTCTCTAATTTTTATACCCTGACTTAGCTTTCTAGTGATCTCCATATTTTGTGTTCTTGTTTATCTGTGTTGTCTTAGTCCTGTGAAATTTTCACACTAAAAGAACCCCTTAAAGGCATGAACAAAAACCCTATTTACTTAGTGTGTTCGCGATGATGTATATTTGCTTTGCCATGCTCTGAGTTTATGCTTTGTTGTGAGCTAACTAAAAGTTTTTAATAAAATTGATAAAAATTACATAATGACTACCTAATTGTATAATAAAATCATGTAATTTTTAACACTGATTAAAAATCATTTATGTAATTAGCTTAATTGGATTTTGGGTGTGAGCGAGAATGTAGGTTGAAACCCTAGTTCTTTATCTGTGAATGTAAAATCTAACCATCTAACTAAATGATGATGAAATTACATAAAATTTCATCCACACATTAGGTTGTGTTCCTTTAATACCATATTAAAATTTGGAAACATTTTGTAGAGCAGTTCTTGAGTTAAAAGTTTCCTAAGTCCAATAGGTCCACCAAGCATCAATAATGTCTTCACCAATGCGTCCCATTGCCGAGTCCCCTTAGGCCAAAATAAATGGATTTTGACCTGAAAGTTTACTGCATAGAATCACACTGTGTTGGATAACTACACTCACTTATCTAGGCCAATTTGGAGACTCCAAACCAATGAACAATACTTAGCAAAATTGGTGTGTGCCCGAGGAACATTATTCCCAGCATTAGTGGGCCTTGTTTACTATGTTGACCAATGAAAAAACACTTGGTAAATTTTCCACCCAACCCTCAGAGTTTTAGGGCCTTTTATGTAAAATTTTAGCCCATTTGAACATTGTTTGGTTGGTCTAAAAAATTGACGGTTAGATCCGTACGATTAAACCTAAGTATTAGACTTTCCAACTAATTAAACTTGTAGCCCTACACCTTAATTAAGGTGTCTAATGTTGTTTAACACTCCATTAAGCATTTATTAAGTTAATTTAGTGTCTTATATGTTGTTCATGTATTGAGGCCTGACCTCAATATGTGTGCCAATGTTATCCTAGTTTGATTCGGGTTTCATCTCTATGGAAGGTTACGCGGGGTGAACTCGTTGACCTAGGGTGTGAAGCTTCAGTCATCCAGGTCCATAGGAGTCTCTTTTGCTTCTTCTCTACTTAAATCCTTGAGTGTCAAGTTTAATCTTGTTTTAGACGTTGGACAACGCCGGCAGCGTTTATCGGATCTCTTCAATGTAAGGCCATTCAGCTATATTTCTTGTAAGTTTAATAAAACCTCAACCCTGAAATCCCGTGACAGTTTTTAAAAGATAAAATCCATAAATTTATTATACAACTCCCTACACAAGCCTGATATATACAAATATATAAGGGTTTATAGTTTTACAAACACAAGAGATCTATATGGGTAGTATGTATCACATTAGTATTCTCTCAAACCTTGAGATAGTGTAATGAATGAGGGTATTGCATAACATAACACATTTTTAGAATTTTTGCTAATAACTTAACTGCTCATTTTCTACCTAAGTGTCATGATGGGTGTTATATAGATGATGTGAAGGCATAAACATTTTTATATGTCCATGATTTTTGCAAAGCTAGTGTGTCAGCTCTTTCAAATAAGTTGTCCTTGCTTAAAGCCAATGCAAAGCTTTTGAAATTTTTTAAAAATTCTTGTAAATAATGGAATACTTATTTGCTGGTATTGTTTTACTAGCAATTAATTCAGACTGGTAATCAAACTTATTGTTTTACTGGTATGATTAGGCGTGGTGGCGGGGGCCCTATTTGCTGTGTTATGTATTGAACTATGTCTTTGTATGAATGACTATATTATTTTGGCAGGTATGGGCCCCAAATTCTATGAATCATGCATGATGGAATGGATTTTATGATATGTTGATTGCACACATGTGGTTATTATTCACCTTATTTTATTATTATATTATTGTGGTGTGGATATACTTTGCGGCCAAGGTAACCATCGTCTGCAGGGTGTATAATGCCCAAAGTCTCGAAACATGATGAAAACCAAATCCAAGTGCTTTACCATGAAAATGACATTGTCCGTAGCTTATATGCATAGTTCTTTTCGTAGTAATGTTTGTTGTTATCATCAAATATTTTTGATGGTAAAACTCACTGTAAATTTTTTATTTGACTGTCTCTTTACCATCAATTATTTTGATGGTAAATTGATAGCAATTTTTTAAAAAATTAAATGACCTTTTACCATCAAAAGTTTAGATGATAATAATTGCCAGTATTTTTTTAAAAAAATCCCAAATTGTATATTGCCCTATATTGCTTTACCAAAACCTATTTAATAAAAACTATAACATGTGTTACAAGATGAAAAGGTAAAAGATATATTTTGTAGTAAAAAATTAAGAGCATCTTTCCCATGAAATGAAATCTTTTCATATTGTTCGCATGTAATATATATATATATATATATAAGATAGAATGTGAAGATTTTCATTTTACAACAAATAAACATGCTTATGCAAAATACACATTATTAGAAACTGTCTTCTATTGTGATTACAAAATCTTTAACTCTGCATTTTAGAACAATCAAATTGTTGTGCATAAACGAGTTTCACTGTTTCATTAAAAAAATGACAAAGTAACCAACCAAGAGGAAAATTCTAACCGAATATAATGCAAGAGGAAATTTGAAGTTTACAATTGAGATTAAACGAATTTTGTTGTTATTGTATGTTTTAGACGCCACAAATCCCCTTCCCTTTTTTAAAGCAACTCGACTTTCAATAAATTATTCAAGATGTCGCTTCAATGGTTGCTTAGCATCGAGTAAGGTTCACCATCACAAGTAAATAAGCAAGCAACAAACAAAGTTCTGTCTCACATGTTTAAAAATATAATCCCTAGCTTCAATGCGAGAGACTTTCACGAGGTCTTCAAGATTTCAACAAAGTCTGGCAAGCCCTTCAGTGATAGTTGAGAAATTCTGCGACACACTCTACACCATTATAAGTGTAAGTTAAATACAGGTAGAATCACACCTTTGCCTCAAATTCAAAATCAAGAAGAATGTTGGATACCTTGATATCATGGTGAATCATTTTAGGACAACCTGTAATTGACCAACTGAACAAGCTTGTGAGATCCCTCAACTTAGTCCCACATCTAATACCTACTGGGAGAAGATCATGTTTATAAGTGGGAATGGACTATAGATCTTTAACTTCTGGGGTACCCATTTTAAAGAAATGACTTAGCCCATTACGTTGCACTTTGGGCTGGGTCGTTACAAATGGTATCAGAGTCGACTTGGTTCCGTATTAGATGGTGGGCTGGATTAGAAACGTTGGCTAGGCTGCTGGTCACGGGCCAGGAAAGGTCGTGAGCTGGGGTTAGCAACGGGCCAAGAATAGGCATTTCGGGGACGAAATTTCCTAAGGTAGAATTTCCTGAAGTGGTTGGCTAGGCTGCCGGTCCACGGGCCAGAAAGGTCGTGGGCTGGGGCTAGCAACGGGAAGTATAGGCATTTTGGGGACGAAATTTCCTAAGGTGGGTGGATTGTGAGATCCCTCAACTTAGTCCCACATCTAATACCTACTAGGAGAAGATCCTGTGGGATGGGGCTAGCAACGGGAAGTATAGGCATTTCGGGGACGAAATTTCCTAAGGTGGGTGGATTGTGAGATTTCTCAACTTAGTCCCACATCTAATACCTACTAGGAGAAGATCCTGTTTATGACTTAGCCCATTACGTTGCACTTTGGGCTAGGTCGTTACACTATAAGTCATATGTATCACATTATTCAATTCCATAAGTCACATGTATCACATTATTCAATTCCAATTGACAAAAAGTTAATAAATTTTAAAAGAACATGAAGGAAAAATAAGCTAGTGCTCTCAACTAACCATGCAAATGAAAGTCTGACGTATTGTTAGGAACAAACTCATAGACCAGCATCCTCCCTCCTTCCTCCAGAAATGCAATATCTAACCAATGAAACCAAGTGTTTGTGATGGACACAATTAATGATCTCTACTTCTGCATGCCTGAAACTCCCAATCTCCCTGCCCACTGCCAGCTTTGAGTTAAACAATGAAACTCAACTATTTCATACTCCTGCGAACCAAGCAATTAGTCTTTGAATTAACAAAATCTTTACAAAAACTCAACTTGATAAGAAAATCTTGCAAGTATCCATGTAGTAAAAATTGAGAAAAAGCTCAAAATACATGTACAACAAACTTGTACGGATTATAGTTAAGAATGAGACGCAGGCAAGGCCACATACTTAGAAAAAGAAAACTTGTAGAAAACTTGTTAAACCAAAGGAATTGAATCGAGGGAGAAATTGGTTCCACGACTCCACCTTTGTGCTTTGTGGTTCCGCCGCTACCTCGAGCCCTTTTTTTATTTATTTATTTACTTAATTTTACAAAAATGAAATGGTCATATATCATAAATTAAAATGTCTTGTTATATATACTATTACTTCTGATAGAAACACATATTTAGCCATAGAATTAGATAGTTCACAGAAATTGAATTAAAAATAAAGAAAATCTTCACATGAAACTATCACACTTTTTTTTAAAAAAGAGACATATATATAGCATCCACGATGAGCATGCCCATATATATATATAGGGGAATTTTGCAATGTGATGCCTCCACTGCCGTTGGATCTTTATCCAGCGGCTCTCCTCATTCCAACCCCCACATGTTCCCACCTGCACGATGACCGCCCTTCCCGCTTGCGCGCGGAGCACCTTCTACGCAGTGGCACTCAACCTTCCCGCCTGTCGCATGCGGGCCACGCTTGGCATTCCTGCCCGTCCCCTGCCACCACCCCCCCCTAGTCGTGGCTCCTGCCACCTTCCACCACCCAGCTGCTACAGCCTCCACCCGCCACCCGGTCCCCCACTGTTCGAATAATTTCAATATCATGCAAGTATATACGGTCGAAACAAGTAGTATAATGATAAATTTAAGTATCGTCCCACTGAGAGATGAATTTCCCATAATTAATTAAAGTAAATGAAATTAAGAGCAAAACAAAAATAATTGACTTAACTAAATTTAAATAATTCTTTAAATTAAAGGAGAAGTTCAAATGTTAAAACTCCTTCTAGAGTAAAATTTCCCTTAAAATGAATTTAATCATCACCATATCTTACTCTTATCTTTTATTCCCTTGGATTGTCAATATAGGATAATTATATGACATGGTGACTCCCACTTCTTCACACATCTACTATTTTGCCATAATTTCTACTTCCCAGTAATAATTGATTAATTAATAAAATAATGCATTAAAATTTGCATTACAATCATATACGGTGTTGTGTATCTCCCGACCACAACAACAAACAAATCAAAAGACTAGTCATATGATGAATTATCAATGACTAATCTAATTAATTTCTCCGAAAATCTAATTAAATCTCATGATCTAAAAAATAGATGATCAATTTATTCTTAGCATTAAGAACATAATAATTCAAACAATCCAATTAAATAAAAGAGTAAGAGGCTAATATGAATCCAATTAAACTATGTTAAGTTCCATTTTTCTTTGGAGCGAAAGAAAAGATTACTCCATAATGAAAATAGAAAACAATATAAAGAACAAACTAGTTTTTATTATTAAAAAAAGGAATTGCAAAAACTAAACTATTTCTTCCACTAAACTCTAAAGCCAAGAGATGAGAAATGCTCAACAACAAATGACCACCCCTTTATATAGAAGAGAAAATAGTCAAGAGATATAAGAATTCGAGGAGGGATTCCAAAATTTGATGTGGACTAATTGATTATGATGTCCGATGAAGTTTCAATTCCTCGACAACGGTGCCAAAGTTATGTATAGCCATCCACATGGAGCTTTGTCATCATCAAAATTGTAGCCATTAATGGGTGGGGTCCAATGCTATAACCAACAAATCTTAAGCTTAATTTGTTTCATCTTTTTCTGCATTAAAACTTCAAAATTATGCATATATCAAAACATATTAATTAACTAGAATGTAATGAAAAATATCACCTAATTAATAATATTTATACCTGGAAAGTACAAAATCATATAAAAAACCTAGGTAAATATTGTATATTTTAAACACTTAACACCCACAGCCCCGCTCGCAGTCGCGGCCCCCCATCCCCACCCCAGCTGCCCCCTTCCACTACCCTCGACCCCTGCACGTAGACGGCCCCTCCCCCTCTACAACACAATGAAGCCGCCAATCCTAGGCTGTCAACAAAAGAGTTAAGCCTTCCAAAGTATTTTGACTTAAGTAAAGAATGTTTATTGTGACTATTTTAGTTGATTATATTCTTAGTTTTCAAAATTTTATATTTTTTAAGAATGGGCAACCTTGAAGATAAAGAAAATGACGAAGAAGAATCAACCCAACATATTACAACATTCTATCATATTGTAGAAGATGAGTTCAAATCGAATGTTGGAATGCAATTTGATTATTTACACGATGCACTCAACTTCTACACTAGTTATTCAAAAATGGTTGGATTTAGTGTATACAACATAGTACAAATTATCATAAGAGAACAAAAGAGTTATGTTCTCAAGTGTTTGTGTGTTCTAAAGAAGGACATTCAAAAGAAGATGAGTGTAGAATACAATTTTGATATGAAGATGATAACAATAACGATAGTATGAGTACAAGCAAATGAAAGAGAAATACCCCCCAAAGGTAAAAAGAGAACTTATCCTATAAGTAGAGAAAATGTCAAGCACGCATCAGGGTAACTAAAAATAAAGATGGCATATGGAAGGTCATGCAATTTGAAGGACATAGCCATGCACTCTTTACACCATCAAAAACTCATTTTCTTAGGTCACATAGGCATGTTAGTAGTATGCACCGAAATTTGATTGACACATTTGCAGAGGCTAACATAAAAACTTCTCAACTAATGTCTGTGCTAGAAATTTAAATAGGTGGGGCTGAAAATATTGGTTGTATAGAGATAGATATTAGAAATACCCATACAAGAAATAATGAAGAGATAAAGGACATTGATGCTCAATTATTAATAGAACATTTTGAGGAAATGAAAGAGATGAATGAATCATTTTTTATTGCTATGAAGTTGATGATGAGAGTAGATTGAAGCATTGAATTTGGGCGGATGGAATTGCAAGAAAAAATTATCATTTTTTCTAAGATTTGGTGATTTTTGATACAATATATGATACAAATAAATAGTTACTTGTTTTTACACCATTCACCAGAGTAAACCGTCACAGGTAAACAATAACATTTGGATGTGTTTTTTTGTGTAATAAGAAGGTTGAGTCTTTTGTGTGGCTTTTTGAAACATTTTTTAAATGCATTGATGGAAAGCGACCTAGGGCAATCATTACTGATCAAGATCCTACAATAGAGAAAGCAATCAAAATGATATTTCCTTCAACATATCATCGTCTTCGCATTTGGCATATCCTTAAGAAGGAAACTGAAAAATTAGGTGCAACTGCTCACAAAAGGGAGTTTTATGAGTCATTCTATACTTTAATTTATAGTGCAAAAAACACAAAATAATTTGAATCACAATAGAGTAAAATAATGAAAGACAATTGCTTGGAGGAAATTGAGTGGTTGAAATCAATATATGTAATTCATTAAGCGTCTATGTAGGTGTCTAGTAAAGGTATATTTTTGGCTGGTATAAGAACTTCGCAATGAACTGAATCTCAAAACTCATTTTATTCAAGATATGTCAACAAAAAAAATAGCCTTATTGAGTTTATACATAAATTTGAAAGAGCTATCAAAAGACAGAGATTGAATGAGGCAAAAAATCTAATGAAAACTCATATAAAAGCCCTAAACTGGTCACTACATTCAAGATGAAATGCAAGATGGCAAAGGTTTATACTCGAAAAAATTTTATAAGATTCAAGAAGAACTACAATATAGTTTGGTTTGTTGCTCATCTCATAAGAAATTAGATGGGGAGGATGTTGAACAGTATGATGTAACATGTTCTAGGAATAATAAAGAGTTGGTTGCACATGTTATTTACGTAGGAGTTCATAGTAGATGCACATGTAGTTGTAAACTTTTGGAAAGTGAAGGTATTCCATGTGGGCATTTGCTGTATGTATTGAGATTGAATGAGGGTGACATTTTTCCTCAACTGTATGTTATGAAGAGATGGACAATTGAAATAGCAAAGGAAGTTGTTTTTGATGGTGTAGAGTGGAACTTCGTGGTGATTGCAATAAAACTTTATTATCTAATTATGGAGAATTGCACTATATATTCAATCGATGAGCCAAAAAGTATATTTATCATCTGAGAAATTTGAACTCGCCAAGCAAAAACTTTTGGAGATAGAGAAATTGGTAGAAGATGTGGTAGATGATCCGCATTATAGAATATAGGGACATCATGGAATACAAGTACATCCATCGGCACAATCAAAGACAAAAGGAAGTGGTAAAAGGTGGAAGAGTAGTAAAGAACTTGGAATGGAGCATATAGTCAAAGATAGGTTATACCATGGTTGCAGCAAGTAGGGAGTTGGGCATGATAAATGCACTTGCCCTGCAATTGCAGCACATCGGTAATGTTGCCTAACACAAACCTTATTTTACTATTTGCTCTATATAATGTTTGTGATTAGTTTCCATATTTTATTTTTAAATATATAGGAAAAAAATTGTTCCATCTAAAAGTGGAGTCGTGGAGTCTATTCAGGGGTGTCAGTGTAGTGATGACGAATCTCAAAGCAGTAATGGAGAACGACTCTGATAGCTACAAATCTGAAAGGACTATATAATCTTAGTGATTTTGATTTTGGCTGTTTATAAGTTTGACAAAAGTGATTTTGTTATTGCCTTTAATAAAACTTGAAAGAATGTGTTTTGTTTTTTAATGCGTTTGTTAGGCATGATTTTTCATGGTTTGTACTTGTATTCATCATGTCCAAGAAAATTAAATGAGATGGCTCTCATGTGTTTTGGCTCTGACGCTTCACTTTCTACCAACTCTTAAAAGCATAATATGAATGTCGGATCTGATAAGTTTAATTAAAAGAATTGCTTTAATTCATCAGAATTTGACATATTACTTTCATATTAAAATAACAAATCAAGAAAGAAATTAGTTTAATCAAGAAAGAACTCTGCTATTTTTACACATGACATGATGAATACATAAAAAAAGGGTTATTAGAAAATTTAAGAGTATGCCATTTTTTTTAATATATAGTAGATCGCAAAAATAATTTAACACCATTTGTCGAGTTATAATGCATTTTTTATTAATTTTGGGTGGGTTATTAGGTTTAGAGTATGTTGTTCAAGTTAGAACTCGATTATTTTATTTGATCACAAATATTATGAAATATTGACTCAACAATTTCCTTCCCGACTTGAGTCAATATTACGAAATACATCTCCAAAAATGTAAAATAAATAAAGTAAAATAACATAAAATAAAATAATCCATTAGAACTCGATTATTTTATTTTATGGTATTTTACTATATTTTTTATATTTTTTGGGATATATTTTATAATATTGACTAGAGTCGGGAGTGAGTCAAGTTTTTATTATAAAACTACCCCCGCCCATTTCCTTCTCCCCTGTTTTACCACCCCACCCCACCGCCTCGACCTCGCCGCTGGCCGCCCCTGCCAGCCAGCGATGCCGCCAGTCAGTGCCGTCACTGCCTCGCCACTGCCTCCCTTCCTTCCCCCTCTCCCTATCGTTTTCCTTCACGATCACCCACTGCCACCCACCTTGCATACGTTGCCGCAAGCCACCCTGGCAACAACCACCCAAGCCCCCAAGCCACCCCCCCTCCCCTCCTGGACTCTTCCCCAGCGACTCCGGGTGACCAAGGGTGGCGCGGCAGAGGGGCTATCGGTGCGGGAGGGAGGGGGCAGGGGGGTGAAGAGGGTGCCGGGGAGGTGGGGGGGGGGTGTGGAATGTGTGCATTGGAGATTGACACCAGGAGTGGGGGGTCAGGGTGGGCCGGATGGGGCAGGCAGGGGCGAGGGGCGCTGCAGAGGGGCGATCAACGTAGGGGGAGCAGGAGGGGTGTAACACCCCAATCCGGTTTGCTCTCAACCCGGACCAGAACTGTTACAAAGGATCGAACTACTTGTAAACCGATTAAGTTGGCTGACCCAAAACCTAAACGGCTACGACATAACCCTCTCGACGTCTCAAGATGGAGCACGCCGCTAATGCGCAAACAATATATGAATGAGATGCAAAACCCTAACAGGATACTACATGAATGTCATGATAAAAACCACACACCAAAATAATTAAAATAGCAACAAACTTCATAAAACCTGGAATAAAACGGACAGAACCTCCCCTAAAAGTGCAATAAGGGGGCGACATGTTAAAATACGACACAATATAGTATATATATGAAACAATAATTTATATCGCAATAAACTTCAAATCATCCACACATACTGTAATTGGGTCTAGCCCACCTGCAATCTCATACTCAGCTCATTTGGTTCCTTTTCATTTCAGCATAGCGCATCATTAGAGCTTTTCTCAAACATTTCCACACATTTCTAAAGCATGGCATACAAGCCTCACAAACACATGCATAAATACTAATATGTAAATCTACTACAAAAGCCAATCACATCACATTTTACGCAAAAGTCGGCGCGACACCAGGTATGTGTGTGCAATGCAAGCGCTACTCCTTCGTCAAGGCCGGCATACGCCATTCATCATTCTCACCTACATATAGTAGAAAAACGTTAGCAACGGGTGTCACTGGTCCGAAAATAACTAATATCAAACTGAAACATGAGAGCAAACTCTCATGGAAATGCAAACCATCATATATATCTTCCTCAAGAACTCTCATAAGGGCAACTACAGAGGAGCCGTCGAGCAGCTGACTCAACAGCATCCCGATCTATCTGGTACTGTGTCGCTCACGACACTTCTTTTTCAGTACTTCACGTAAAACTTTTATCCTAAGCCCTCTTCAAACCTCCATATTACTTCTGGCCTTGAGCACGTAGACCGAGCACTCTCAGGCAGTCGCCTTTAGTACCCTTTGAACCACAAGTCTAGACATGCGCTGTACTAAATAGTACCCGTAAACCTCCACGTCCTCCGTGTGTGAGGAACTCAAACGCGGAGTTGTCAGGATCCCTCGGGAATGGAACAATCCGCTAGCACTAATCCAGAGCCCGCTTTGACTGGCACGACATCCGCTCATGGTACGTGTAGTCGACTCATCTTCTCTTGTCTCACTGACAACTCGATAAAACTATTTATAGGGCTGGGTCGGGATTTATTATAATAGGCCCTTAGGCAACTTGAGGTGGATCTTATTTTCGAAAACAAACTCGAGGGATCTCATCCTCGAGGGTTATTAATTCCAAAAACCATCGACCAAGTGACCCGTGTTAGGTGGGGTCCAATAAATCATCCACCTGACACGTCCTACGATCAATAAATCAAATCATCGATAGAATAGAGCGATAAAACCTGAGAAGCGTGTCCTAACGGACCTGTCAGAAGCTCCAAGCGTAGTCTCGTGCCTAGACGGCGAGCTCCTGCAACGAACCTACATGAACATAACTATTTACTAACGCCCATACATATATGATGCACGCCTATATAACTAATATATCCACATGCATACAATCAACTAATCAAACATGACAATCATCTCAACAATCACACTAAATCTCTAATTGTCAAGCAAGTTAATAATTTTATGATTTCCTACGTTACTTATTACCTAACACTTTTAATTCCAATTTCAAAGCATACTTATTCTAATTGGGTGACAATGGTTTAATCAATTTAATCCGTTTAACTTAATACTAGCATGTAAAACCTAAATCGTGCAAATTCATAATTTAACTTGTTAACAAGCATTTAATTAACTATTCCATGGTTTACTAACAATTTCATTAGTGAGCATTTACATCACACAACACAATCTACGCTAATTCATCACATGTTTATCCTAATCATGATTAATTAAACTAAAATCATGAAGTTAATAAAATTAATTCTAATATGCTACTATGACCACAACATGTATGTAATAATTCTAAAAAAGAAGGAAGAACCACCTCGACGATCGGCGTTGAAATCGGTGCCGATGGACGAAGGCGGTGAAGGCGAGTCGGTAGTTTTCCGGCGACTGTGCTGGCGGTTTTCCGGCAACTCCGGTGGTTTTCCGATGACTGCTCCAGCGAGGCAATCGAAGGTAGGAGTTAGCACCGTCTCGGTGAGCTGGACCCAATGGTGGTGACGACAAGGGCAACCGCGGCGGCGAGGGCCACTGACAGCGGCATCGAGTGCGGTCGGGGTGGTCGGCCGCTCCAATCAGACCCACGGCCGGCCTCGACGGCGGCGCTAAGCAGGGGGAAAGGTAGGGGAAGTTGAGGGGAGAAGCTCCGACGTCATGGCGGCGGCGGTCCGGCGCAGACGACGGTGGAATCGCGTCGGGAACGGCAGGGAAATCGAGGGCGATTTCCGGCGTCGCGACGGCTGGACGGTGGCCGGGCGTGGTCGAGGCGGCAAGGCGACGGCACGGCCGGGCTGGGCGGCGTCGATTGGCGGCGAGGTGGCGTCGACGACGGTGGCAAAATCTCAGGGCGGCGGCGGTGAAGACGCAGGGTTGGGGGAGGAAGATGAGAAGTATAGGGGTGGCAAAGTTGTAAATAAGACTTGACTCGACACCGACTCGAGTCAAGAATGATAACTGACTCGGAATAAATCCTAGAAAAATCCAGAAAAATATGGGAAAAATCCCATAAAATCAAACAAAATATCACAACATCCAAATGACATGTCGTATAACTAATAACCCACCCGAATACCATCTAACACGTCCTAATGCGTTATTCGGCCTAAACTAATTCTACGGTCACAACATAAAAATAAAATAAAATCATCAACTGTATACTCTCATATCTACTGATAACTCAGTCTGCTGATGCGTATCTGACGCTATCATCGATACTTGGGTATACATAAACCCTCATAGCACGTGCGCACGGTCGGCCTCGGCCCCGCACACGTGTTCTCGAAAGCTGAACCGACTCGAACTATGGTCAAACCGACCGGCTAACGACTATAAAACCCTGACTCGAGTCGCGGGTTTTACAAGGGGAGTGCCAAAAAATGCACGGGGGGTGGGGATGAGATGAGGAGAGCCACTGGATCTAGCAGGCTGTGCACTGCAACATTCCCCTATATATATATATATATATATATACTATATATATATATATAGTATATATATATAGGCTACATGCACTGCAGCCTTCGCAGCGCACGGCCCACAGCCTTCAAGCCCACAATCCCCACCCCGTGACCCGCTAGACCCAGCCAACCCGGCCTCCCACCCGCCCGCCCACCAAGCCCGCCGCTTGTCCGACCCCACCCGCCGCCGCCGCGTAATTGAGCCCCACCCCGACCAAAGCCACCCGCCACCCTGCTGCGACTTCCCCGATACGACCTACCCTCCTGACCCAGCCCGCCGCCCTGCGACCGACTCCCCACCATGACGGACCACCCCTGCCACCCCGCCGTGATGGAGGGGCGGGCGGGCCGCGGCAGGGTGGCGGGGATGGTCCGTCATGGTGGGGCGTCGGTCACGGGGCGGCAGGCCTGGTCGAGAGGGCTGTCGTGCCGGGGGAGTTGCGGCAGGGTGGTGGACAGCTTCAGTCATGGGCAGGTTGGGGGGCCGTAGTGCAGTGGGGGCAGGGGGGACAGCGACTGGCGGGGGTGGCGGTTGGGGGAGGGGGGAACGGTGGGCAGCGGGGGGGGGTGGGGGGGGCTGCGGCTACAGGGAGTGTGGAGGACACCGATGGGGCGGGCGGGGGTGGGTGAGGGGGCCGCGGCAGGGGGCCACCGGTGGGGGGTGGGGATGGGAGGGCGCGTGGTTAGGCAGGCGGGCGGACGGGCAGCCAGGCGTG
The DNA here is from genome assembly GCA_033002965.1 of Piper betle. Taxonomy (NCBI): domain Eukaryota; kingdom Viridiplantae; phylum Streptophyta; class Magnoliopsida; order Piperales; family Piperaceae; genus Piper; species Piper betle. Next base: position 116,697 of record JAURVB010014745.1, on the reverse strand, counting down.
TATGGGGTGGGTCTAGGTCTCCAATAAAATCTTGGCTGCTGGATTTCAATCCAGCGGCCCAGATTCATTGCGTTGCATTTTCGTACAATGCACAACAGCGCGCCTCGATATATATATATATATATATATATGGGGTTGGGTAACCTGGGGGGCGACCCCAAGAAATTTTTCCTGGGGTCGCCCCAAATCTATACCGTCCGATCATAAGGACGGTCCAGATCTCTTCTTTTCAAAACCCTAACCCCTCCCCTCCTCCCATGCGCCGCCGCCGCCGGGCCGCGGTTGCCGCCGCCGCGCGACCCTGCCCTCACCGCCACCGTCCTCGCCACCGCCGGGCCACGGTCTCGCCGCCGCGCGACCCTGCCCTCGCCGCCACCGTCCCTCGCCGCCGCCTCCTCGTGCCCCCACGCTAGGGACCCTCGCACCCCCGTTCGCGGGCGTGGATGCGGCAAGGAGGAACGGCAGCGGCGTGTCGGGCCCGTTGTCGACGCGCCGCCGCCGTTCCTCCTTGCCGCGTCCACACCCGCGGATGGGGATGCGAGGGTCCCTAGCGTGGGGGCACGAGAAGGTGGTGACGAGCGACGGTGGCAGCAGGGGCGGGGTCGCACGGCAACGCGGCGACAACGGGCCTGACGCGCCGCCGCCGTTCCTCCTTGCCGCGCCCACGCCCGCGGACAACGGCGAGCGACGGTGGTGACAGCGAGCGACAGTGGCGACGGCGAGCGACGGTGGCGGCGAGGGCTGGGTCGCGCGGCAACGGCGACAGCGGCCCGGCGGCGGCAGTGCATGGGAGGAGGGGAGGGGTTAGGGTTTTGAGAGGAAAGGGATCTGGACGGTCCAGATTCGGGGCGACCACAGGAAAATTTCCTGGGGTCGCCCCAAGGTTACCCAACCCCTATATATATATAAATAAATAAATAAATAAATAAATAATATATATATATATATATATATATATATACACACATATTTGTGCACATTTAGTAGAGCATAATATTGAAAGCAGGCACAACTTCAAAAAGAACCATGAAAATACAATAATATACACCTACTCAAATCATGTCCTTGGGTTGCATGTCATTAGGGAGAATTGATCTGCTTCTTCTTTTTGTTAATTTCTAGGAAATGAGAATAAAAACTTTCACATTGTGTAAATATAAGTTAACTCAGGTATGAATTGGAGTTTGTTGGCCATTGGCGACGCATAATGTGGCATCGTGCTCTTGTATAGAGTAAAACAGCAAAACTAGCTCATATGGAGAGTTTAATTGAGTAATTATTTTTTTCGTACACTTAACCTTTCCTGCAAAAAGATTTTTCTGTTTTTGTTCTTGATTAAAGCTAGCTGAAACTCTTCCTGCATGTAAAAACAAGCTGAAAATTTATAAATAAAAAATAAGAAAAACAGGATGAATATGCAATAGTAAGAATATTTAGACAAATATTAAGGGGTCCCTAGCAACTTCAGCTTTGAGGAAAAATGGTGATTGAGAAGATATTCAATATTGAGATATATGTAAGCGAGAGTTTAAAAAGTATCTTGTGTATGAGTCCATCATTATATATCCAGCTGCTTTTTGAAAAGCTCATACAAGGCTTCCACTTCGATGACAAACACTAAAAAAAACACAACAAATTAAAATACAATAACCTTTACATTTAAAGGAAGGACAAATTTGTGAGCGAAGAATTGATCAGCATCTTCTCTTTATTAATTTCTTGAAAATGAGAATATAAACACTCACACGGAAAATAAGTTAACAGGGATATGAACGAGTTTTTCTATCTGATTATTAAACATTGGATGTAAAAAATATGACTTCATTGGTTCTGACCATAAGTAACAATAGAATGATGATCTATCAACATTCCAAAAATCTTTATCTTTGCATATATATCATTAAAAGTATAACTCAAATCAAATCATAAGTCCTGCTGGTCCATACAATAGACATCGACATCATCGAAAATTTCTAATAAAAATCAGGATCAACTGGATTTGTACTGATTGATCCCAACAAACCAACACCATCATCACCAGCAATCAACACCAAAAAAAACGCAGGTCATCATCACTACAGATTTGAGAGTGACAGGAGCGGCGAGGCCGTAGGCGGCCAAGTAGTGAGAAGGCTAGGAGGGTGGCGAGGGTAGATGGTCAAGGCCAGTGAGGATTGAGGGAGGCGAGGGGTGGGGGGTGGGGGCCGTGGCGTGGTCGGGAGATGGGAGTTAGGTCGAACAAGATTTTGATCTTTTTTATAATCTACCGTTAAAAACATTGATGGTAATGATAAAATGATCTACCGTCAAGCAAATTTTGATGGCAGTAAAACTTTATACTGTCATTTACAGTTTCTATGGAAACATTTGAAGGTGATGCTTTTATTTCATGTAGTGTAGCTAGAGCTGATATTTGCCTTTCAATCCTAATTAGATCAAGTATCTTATGTTTTTGGTTATATGTAATTAAGTTGATCGAGCTCGAAATTTATATATTACTGGTGGGTATGTCTTTTTTACAGAAAACAAGAAGGAAATCCTTTGTATAGTGATCCCAAATTTCTTAAGGGTGGAAAATATGTTGTCTATTGAAATGGGAGGGAACATGCCCTTCTTCGGTATTATTTGGAGCAGTTGAGCGATTTGGGGGAGGAGGAACATGAAATCTAATCTAAGAGGAAGAAGTGGATGTGGGTGCAGAATGACATGATCTTAGGTTTTTTTTCTTTCTATTTATTGGGGCAAGAGCACATTGGAATGCAGATTGTAGCTGTCTAACTAAAGTGTTCCAATGACATGATAGAGTGTAGTTCTCTTTTGGTTTTATTGGTAGAGTAGTTTTATTATGTAAACTTCATAATATATAAATAGTTTGGGACTCATTTTGGGACTTATCTTTTATTTTGATTCAACCTCTCTACTAATAGATTACTCACTTTGATGTGATGCACATTATATTTGTATTATCAATCGACATTATAAATTTTAGATTTATTTTTTGCGGGGTTTAGAGCAGGGGGTTTTTTGGGGAAAAAACATAAAAATTACTGTCATGTATACCATCAAAGGGCTATACATCTACCGCCGAATCATTTCGAACGTAAGATTATTACTCTCACAATCTTGAAGCCCAACCCAATTTTAAATTTTCACTACCTTCAAGTTACTTCTGAGGTAAAGAAATTGTTAACATCAAATACTATTTTGACGGTAATATTACCCTCAAACAAATCTCGATAGTGACGTTACCAGCAAATTCGTGCCTTCGAAATATACTGTCAGTTTTTCTTGTGTTAAAACACTTTTACCATGAAAATATATCTTTCACCGTCAAAAGATTTTGATGGCATTGCACTATTTTCTGGTTACGTATGAAGCCATCCAAATAGTTTAACTTGTAGAGCCACTGGCGGAGTCAATGATTTTTAGATTTAAAAATAAATTTTAAAACTATAGTGGATTATTATTGCAATTGAAGCTTTTCTGCACGTCTGTGTACAAGGAAGTTTTCCCCATTTTATGTATATGAACTATTAGCTTCATTTTTTATTGGGGAGCACGTTTGAAAGCCCTTAAGGGTGTCTTTAAAATGAAATTATAAAATTCAAGTTAGAATGCCCATGAAGGTAAAGACTAGCTATAACCGGGATGAACAAGGTAATTTAAAGTGGAAGAAGTGAAAAAAATCAATAATTAGTCACGATAACCTTTGTTGATTTAAGTTAAAATTGATCCAAATAATAAATAAGCTTGACAAACTTAATCCAAATACATTTTTGTTTGAACCAATAGTTACTTGCTCTATGAAAATCCCCCAGCAGACAAGTCAAGCTAGCTGGATTTTGTTAGGGTAAACCACAATAATGATTCAAAACATATAGTACTGTAAAATCCATGACTCGAGTCAAAGTTTTACATTATCGAACAAATAGGTTCAACCGTTAGTTCGAGTAGAGTCAATTTCTTGAACCACGTGTTGAGTCAAGGCCAGACATGGGTTATGAGCGATGAGAGTTAGGTGTACCTGAATATATAATGATAACGTTGAAAAGATGATGAGAAATGAGTTATCAGAATATATGAAAGTATGCAGTATTTTTCTTTTTATATATTTGATTAGAGAAAAAGTTTTAGGCTGGATAACGCATTAGGCAGCGTTGTAGGGCAGTTGCATGGGTTATTAGTTATAGAGTATGTCATTTGGATGTTGTTGTGTTCGTTTTATTTTATAGGATTTTTCCATATTTTTGTAGATTTTCTTTTAGGATTTATTACGAACTAGTTATTAATTGACTCGAGTAGGAATCAAGTCAATACATATTTACAATTTTGCCATTGGAGTATTTCATCTCCTTTCCCAACACTTCCCCACCCAAACCCTATCACTGCCCACTGTGTTTGTTGCTGCCACACTGCCATCGATTGACGCCCCCCACCTTGCCGTGTCGTCGTCGTGTTGCCCCGACCAACCCTGGCCACCGTCGTGCCGCCACAATGCTAGGATTGCCCCACAAGCCATGACACTCCCCTTGTCGATTTGCTGCCGTCTGGGCCACGCCGCTGCCGTCGTGACCCCGACGACCACCCCCTTGACCTCCCCGACATTTCCCCCTTACATAGCACCACCATTGAAGCCGGCCGTGGGCCTGATCGGAACTACCAACCGCCCTGATCGAACTCGACGCCACCGCCGGCAATCATCGCCACTGCAGTTGCCCTTGCCATCACCACCATTGGGACAAGCTCACCGAACCGATGCTAACCCTTACCCCCGATTGCCCCGCCAGAAGTCGCAAAAAAACCGGATTCACCAAAATTTGTCAGAAATTGCCTGATCTTCCACCAAATCCCTCTGATTGAACCCTATCGAACTTCAGACCCCATAGGGTGCCGAATTTGAGCCACAAATCACGCGAGGGATAACTTATTCTAACTTAATTATCTAAAGATATTGATTATCAGAATTGCATGCCAAGATTGGTGAATTGTGTGTTATAATTATATATATAAATGTGGAATTGATTAGGAATAAAATATGACATTTGTTTGAATTGAGTGGTGTTAAAAATAGAGGCTAAGAAACTAATTAGGGTAACTAAGTAATGATCATGATCTTATGCAAACTAGCCTAAGTAGACTTGCTAGAATTTACATGGTTGATGTGACTATGATTGATGCATGATGGATGTATGCGTGATCTGGGATGCATGACTGCATCATGAGCGGGCGTTAGTATTTAGTTTTGATGTGTAGGTACGGAGTAAGAGCTCGCCGCCTATGCGCGAAGACCCGATTGGAGCTTCTACTAGGTCCATTTAGGATTCGTTCTCTATTTTATGCGATTCTATTGTGTATTTGATTTATCATGTGCAAGACGAGTTAAGTGGCATTTTATTGAATCCCACCTAACTAGGGCCATGTAGCCAACAATATTTTTTGGATTAATAACCCTCAAGGATGAGATCCCTCGAGTCAGTTTTTGAAATTAAGATCCACCACAAGTTGCCTTTGGGCCTATTGTATAAATCTCAACCCAGGCCTAGATATGTATAGTTTTCACATTTTCAGTGAGAGATTGAATGAGCAAAATCCGACTACTATGCTACGCGAGCGGGCACATGTGAGTCGATAGTGGGCTCTGGAATGGTGTGCGGGTCGTTTCATTCCTGAGGGATCCTGACAACTCCACCTTTGAGTTCCTCAAACCAGGAGAAGTGTGGAGGTTCACGGCAACTGCAATGTAGCGCATGTCTAGACTTGTGGTTTCAAAGGGTACTAAAGGGGCATGCCTAAGAGTACTCATCCCCTTTACTCAGGGCGAGGAGCAATACGGAGGACGTAGAGGGTTGAGATGAATGAGAATGAATTACTGCGCAAGAGATAGATGAAATGGCCAATGAAAGAGAATGACATGGAAAGGGGATGTTGTCAACCTGAGGGCGACGACTTCCATATATGCCCTGATGAGAGTTCTTGAGGAAGTATATGGTTTTCATTCAACAAGAGAGTTTGCTCTCCTGTGCCAGATTGATATTGGTTATTTTCTGGGCCGGTAATACTCATTACTGATGGTTTTTCTATATATATGTAGGTGAGAAATGCGAGGGATGAAAGCTGTCGGGACTACGGAGGAGCAGTACGGAACTGCATACACATGTACTTGTCGCATGTAATGTACAATTATGGTGTGTTAATGCTGTGTGAATGATAATAATGATGTGTTTGTCTGGATGAATTGGTTATTATAAAACAAACGAATAATTGTGAATGAGTAGGAAGCCTTGGAGTTCAGACTCGGCTCAGATGAAGACAAATGAGATAATGATGGGATTTCATGGTAGATTGTTATGTATTATATTGTTTTGATAAAATGTTTATATACCCTTGTAGTGGATAGGTTGGCCCTTATTGCACTTTTAGGGGAAATTCTGTCCATTTTTTCGTAGTAGTATATATTTTCTTTTGGTTTCTCATTTATTGTTTTGTCTTGTTTTGCTTGCGCATCATGGCATGCATGTAGGACTATGTTAGAACCCAAGCATCTCATCCATGCATTTCATGTTTGCATCTCCATCATGAGACGTCGAGGGCAGATCTGTAACGGCTTAACCGAATCCAGTAGATTAGCAAATGGTTCGGTCGTCGGTGACATTTCGAGGTCGGTTCATGGGTGAGCTGAAACGGGGTGTTATAATAATGGTATCAGAGCTAACCTTTGGTTGATTAAGATGGTAGGCGCATTACAGGTTACATGTGTGCCGAAGCTGCTCCGAGTTGTGCCGACAAGTATTTTTCTTTCTTAATGTTTTTGGGTTGTAGATTTTCTTATGAATCGGTGGTGTGACAGGAGATTAGGAATTTGTAGCTGGAAGGTAGCACAGACCCACCGGATGCAGATCAAGACCCCATCACCTCCATTGGCCAGACAGGATAGTCCTAGCCATGTTCACAATGACACTACCTCTAGCAACCTAGGACTGCCATGCCACCAGTAGAGGCTAGTGTGCTAGTTTTAGCTAGCCGACATGGTGAGAGCCATCATCGAGACAGTCACCGCAACCAAGATAGTCGTTGGGACCGAGATAGTCGCCGGGACCAAGACAGTGGTTGTGACAGTTATCGCACCAGAAGTAGTCGATAGGAGAGAGACGCAGCGATTGCCAGGTTGGCGGAAGCTCATATACAAATGCAGCAAAGTCACAAAGAATTTAGGAGACAAATGCAGCAAAACCAAGAGGAATTCAGGAGAGGGCTCAGGCAAATAGCTCTTTCTGTAGCCAGAACCGAGAAGAGACCGGAGTGGGTGAAGAGGCATGGGGAAAGCCAGTAATTTCCACAAACCCTCTGCCGCTGCGATAGAGGGCTACTCCAACGATGGGTCATCTATTTGCCCCACTTTAGGCAAGGATGAGACCGGTCATCAGTGGAACCGCAACAGTCGGTAGCGGGCACACTGAAAGTGGAAGTGGAGCTGCACACTGAAGGTATGGGACCACAATTTCCTTGGTATGAGCAAGGAGAAGGATTGAACAAATCAGTAGATAGGAGGAAATTGGAACTGTGGCAGTACAAAAGGTTTGTGAAGAATGGTGGATGACCCTTCTTTGGAAAGTTGGATGCAGAAGAGGCATTCTTGTGGATATCGTCAGCTATAGGAATGTTTCACTCTATGGCATGTCCCACTGAGCACCGAGTGCACATCATCATAGAAGCATTCAAGGATGAGGCCAGGATATGGTGGAGTTCGGTTCAGAATTATATTTGCCCATCATCAGCCCCAGGACATCACATGGGAGGAATTTAGGACGGAGTTCGATGGAAAGTATTTCCCACCAAATATCAGGAAGAGGAAGGAATGGGAATTCCAGACACTAAGACAGGGTCCCATGACAGTGGTACAATATGAGACCAAGTTTAGAGCTCTGAAGAGATTTGCACCAGACTTGGTCTCCACCGAAGAAAGAAGGATAGAGCATTTTTATGAAGGCATCCATCACAAGATCAAGATAGCCTATTTAGATAGGAAGTTTACTACTTTCGGTGATGTTGTGAGAGCTGCAAGCGAGGCAGAATGAGTTATAGCTACTAGACCTCGCCAGGAATTTGACGAGAAGCAAGAACACTCTAGACCATATCAGCCAGACCAAGGAGCACAACAGAGACATCGAACAAACGTATGCTATAGATGCGGTCAGCCAGGACATAGAGCTGTAGAGTGTAGAGTGGGCAGATACATATGCTATATGTAACGACCCAGCCCAAAGTGCAACGTAATGGGCTAAGTCATTTCTTTAAAATGGGTACCCCGGAAGTTAAAGATCTCTAGTCCATTCCCACTTATAAACAGGATCTTCTCCCAGTAGGTATTAGATGTGGGACTAAGTTGAGGGATCTCACAATCCACCCACCTTAGGGAATTTCGTCCCCGAAATGCCTATTTTTGGCCCGTTGCTAGCCCCAGCCCACGACCTTTCTGGCCCGTGACCGGCAGCCTAGCCAACGTTTCTAATCCAGCCCACCATCTAACACGGAACCAGGTCGGCTCTGATACCATTTGTAACGACCCAGCCCAAAGTGCAACGTAATGGGCTAAGTCATTTCTTTAAAATGGGTACCTCGGAAGTTAAAGATCTCTAGTCCATTCCCACTTATAAACAGGATCATCTCCTAGTAGGTATTAGATGTGGGACTAAGTTGAGGGATCTCACAATAAGCATGCATCTGTACCCACTCTGCATATTTCTCCATGACAACATCCATAGTTTTGACATATTGGGTGTCTGTTCTGCTGAACTTGTGCATCCATAACTTTCATTTTGGCTGGTGCATCTATCCTATGCCTCTGTTGTGTCCCATGATTCAGTTGATATTATTGAGGGTGCTATTGTCTCTATTCATAGTCTCTGCAGGGTCGAATAGCCAAGATTCTCTTAGCTTCACTTGCGGTTTGCACCACATCCCCCCAAAGTGGCAAATCTGCATTTATACCTCTGCCAACCATGCAATGGCAGCCTCCGTTTCGGTCTGACGGCTTCTAACGCTGCGGTAATTTCTGCTATAATGGCTCCTACTATGGTAGCTTACCAGGCATGGCTCACTACGATTTCTTGGCAGCGGTGCAGCTCTGAATCAGCTAGACACCATCTCACGGTGAATATGAGTAGGGCTAGCTTGTCTGGAATGAGGCGATGAAGTCTTGTTCCGAGTACTTTGAGTTCTTACCATGATTACCCCTACTCACTAATCCAATCCTAAAAATACTGTCATACTACCTATTAGTGATAAATCTATAAATCAAAGACAACAGGATAGAAATACACTTGCCAGCTGGACTTGGATCAATCATTGCACACACATCACCTATAAAAATATCTTCTAACTGTATTGACTGAGATTTTGCTCTGATACCATTTGTAACGACCCAGCCCAAAGTGTAACGTAATGGGCTAAGTCATTTCTTTAAAATGGGTACCCCGGAAGTTAAAGATCTCTAGTTCATTCCCACTTATAAACAGGATCTTCTCCCAGTAGGTATTAGATGTGGGACTAAGTTGAGGGATCTCACACTATAGTTGCGGTCAACCAGGGCATAGAGCCACAACTTGTCCAACTGGCCACACCCAACAGGTGATGCTCCCAGCACCTCCGCAGAGACTTGCACTCCCAGCTCCCCAGCAACAACCACAGCAGAGAGGTCAGGGTAGAGATAGAGAGAAAAATGGATATCCTATCAAAATGCAGTGAGACTGCTGAACAGAGGCAGTGAGCTAATAATGGCCGCATTAGTTTTGGCTGAACAGAGTGGGTTAGGGGACAAGCCGAGCATTGAAGATATTCCAGTGGTCAGAGAATTCATTGGCGTGCTTTTGGAGGAGATTAGTAGATTGCCACCAGATAGAGAGGTAGACTTTGCCATCAAGCTAATGCCTAGAACAACACCAATTTCTAGAGCTCCATACATGATGACACCTCTTGAGCTCAAGGAACTCAAGGAACAGTTACAGACACTATTGGATCAAAGATTCATCAGACCGAGTGTTTCCCCATGGGGGCAGCAGTGTTATTTGTGAGGAAGAAGGATGGAATCATGCATCTATGCATAGATTACAGGATGCTAAACCATACGACCGTTAAGAATAGATACCCTCTTCCTCGCATTGATGATTTATTTGATCAGTTGAGCTCAACAGTCGTCTTCTCGAAGATTGAATTGAGGTCAGGATACTACCAACTGAGGATTGGAGCAGGAGACATCCCGAAGACCGCATTTAGGACCAGATATGGACACTACGAATTTTTGGTCATGCCTTTTGGATTGACCAATGCTCCAGCAGCATTTATAAACTTGATGAATAGAGTGTTCAGTCCATACCTGGACTAGTTTGTAATCGTTTTTGTGGACGACATATTAGTGTATTCTTCATCCAGGGAAGAGCATGAGCAGCATCTGAGGATGGTGTTGCAGACACTAAGAGAGCATAGATTGTACGAAAAGTTTTCGAAGTGTGATTTTTGGCTGTCAGAAGTGAATTTTATCTCAGCATCAGACATCACAGTAGATCCAACCAAGAGAGAAGCAATAACACAATGTGTAAAACCCACGATTCGAGTCAGGGTTTTATATTCAGAACCGGTCGGGTCGACCGTTATTTTTCGAGTTGAGTCAGTTTCAGGACACGTGTACCGAGCCGACGCCGGTCGCGTGTATGAGCTATGAGGGTCATGCGTACCCAAGTATATGATGATAACGTCATGAACACAGCAGAACAGAATGAGTTATCAGATATATGAGAGTATGTCAGTCATTTTTTTTATTATTATTTTTATATATAATGGATCGTAGAATTAGTTTTAGGCCGTTTATCGCGTTAGGACGCGTTACGGGCATTTTGGGTGGGTTGATAGTTCTAGAGCATATCATTACGATGTTTGGTATTTGTTTGATTTTACGGGATTTTTCCCGATTTTTATGAATTTTTTTAGGATTTAATACGACTTAGTTATTATACTTGACTCGAGTCGGAGACGAGTCAAGTAATATTTACGAGTTTGCCACTACACACACCCTCGACTTTTTCCTTTCTTCTTCCCCAAACCCTCGCCCGCGCCGCCCCTGTTCGCGCGCCACCGCCGCCGCTGTCGGCGCCGCCGGGCCGTCGACCGACGCCGCCCAGCTCGGCGACGACGTCGCCCTGCCGCCCGGACTAGGTCCGGCCCCCATCGGACCGCCGCGACGCGAGGAAACCACGCCACGACGCCGCGGCCGCGTTGCGTTTCCGTCGCCAATCCCGCCGCCGGCGACCGTCGCAGCCGTCATCCAGTGGTCGCCTCAGCACCACCGACCACCCAGCGACCCTCCCCGACCGGAACGGAGGGCATCGCCGCCCTGGCCGGCCGGATTTAGCGACCCAACGCCGCCGCTCTGTTTTAGCCGTTTTCCGGCGAGCCGCCTCCTCCGTTGGCCGCGTCGACCTCGTAGATGAGTTGGGCTCGTCGAGCCGGTTCCAAGGGTACCCTACATGACCCCTATCCAGCTAGTAGATACCACCGGCAATGGTTGCCGGAAAACCACCGGAAGCCGCCGGAAAACCGCCAGCAACTGCCGGAAAACCGCCGGAAAATCGGAATTTCTGGAATTCGCCAGAATTCACCGGATCTTCCGCGGGGCTCGCCCAGTGGAGCCCGATCGAGCTTCGGACGCCGATGAGCGCCGAATTTGAGCTCCGAGACGCGCGACAGAACCCTAGCCGTCGCCGATCGCCGACGACGTGAGGTATAATTACCTCCGATCGATTTATTTAAAATTTATGATGAGTGCTAGCACAGCATGCTAGGATTGATTTATTGTAGGATTGATTTATTGATGTGATTGATAGTGATAAGTTACATGAGGTGATTAATGACTAATTAGGGATGAAATGATAAAGTTGTATGATGAGATTAAGGGAGAATGAATAATAAGTAATCTAATGAGGTAGATCGAGTTGAGCATGCTAATCGAGTAATGTAACTTAGGAAAATATAATAAAATTAGTATGAATAGGATGAGCTAGGATTAATTAGTTTTATGATTTTCTGATTGTTATGTTGATGGATGCTTGCATTGTGATTGTGATGTTATTGAGTTTGATGCATCATTTAGTTAGCGGGCGTTAGTGTTTAGTTTTGATGTGTAGGTACGGAGTAGGAGTTCGCCGCCTAGGCGCGATGACACGCTTGGAGCTTCTACCAGGTCCGTTTAGGACTCGTCTTGTTTTACGCTCTTCCATTGTATGTTTATTTTATTATTGCAGGGCGGGTTAAGTGGCGTTTTATTGGATCCCACTTAACTCGGGCCATTTAATCGAATATTTCCGGATTAATAACCCCTCGAGGATGAGATCCCTCGAGGATGATTTCGAAAACAAGATCCACCACAAGTTGCCTTCGGGCCTATTATATGAATCCCTTCCCAGGCCTATATATATAGTTTTATCGAGTTTTCAGTGAGACGAGAGATGGAGAAACCGACTGCACGTACCATGCAGAGGATGCCGTGACAGTCAAAGCGGGCTCTGGATTAGTGCCAGCGGACTGTTCCATTCCCGAGGGATCCTGACAACTCCGCGTTTGAGTTCCTCACACCCGGAGAACGTGGAGGTTTACGGGTACTGTTTAGTACAGCGCATGTCCGGACTTGTGGTTCAAAGGGTACTAAAGGCGACTGCCTGAGAGTACTCGGCCTTCGTGCTCAAGGCCAGGAGAAATATGGAGGTAAGGAGAGGGCTTAGGATAAAGTTTCACGAGAAGTACTGAAAAAGAAGTGCTGAGAGTAGCACAGTACCAGCAGCAGAGCAGTAAGTTCGGGATGCTACCGGGTCTGCAGCCCAGTGGCTCCTCAGTAGTGCCCTTCAGAGTGTTCTTGAGGAAGTATGATGTTTTCTTTCATATGAGAGTTTGCTCTCATAGCCAGCTTGTTATAGTTATTTTATTTTCCGGACCAGTAACGCTTGTTACTGACGTTTTTCTTATATATATGTAGGTGATAAGCACGAGTTGGATGAGCCAGCTTGGACGGAGGAGCAATGTGGTCGTTCTGCACACACATGTTAGTTGATTGAATGTTTACATTTTGTTTATGATGCTTTTATATTGTGAATGATGTGAAATGCTAAGACATGATAGGATATGATTAAATGCAATGAGATAATGTTATGACATGATGAAAACTAAGATATAATGACAAGAGGTGAAACATGAATCAGAGTGCGCAGTGGAAGCGTTGAGGGTTGAAACCCAAGCTTCAGAATGAGTGTATAGTAGATTAGATTCTGTGTGAATGAAATTGGTTGATACTTGGTTATATATATTTTTATATGTATATTTGACAGGGTGGCCCCTAATTGCATTTTTAGGGGAAACTCTATCCGTTATATTTCAAAGTTTTCATTAAATTTTATCGGGATTGTTTTGGTGTGTACTCTGATTTGCATGTCATTCATGTAGTACCATGTTAGGGTTTTATGCATTCATACATACATATAGCAAGTTAGTATCTTCATCTTAAGACGCCGAGATTGGATCCGCATGAGTTAGGTTCGGGTTAGCCGACCTAACCGGGGCCTGTAACATGCCGGTTTGGTTCACGAGTGTGGACCGGATTTGGGGTGTTACACAATGGGAACAACCTAAGACACTGACAGAGGTTTGGAGTTTCTTAGGCCTAGCTAGATACTATAGACGGTTTATCCATGATTTTTCTTCTATAGGACCCCTCTTGCACGGCTGACTAGGAAAGAGGAACAATTCAGATGGACAGACGAGTGTGAGTGGAGTTTCCGGGCGTTGAAGGAGAGATTGACTTCGGCGCCTATCCTCGCATTGCCTGAGGGTCACGAGGATTTTGTAGTTTATAGAGATGCTTCGGGGATTGGCTTAGGTTGTGTTTTGATGCAAAGAGATAAGGTTATAGCTTCTGCATCTCGCCAGCTCATAGTGCATGAACTTAACTACCCAACACACGACCTGAAACTTGCGGCAGTCATATTCGCACTCCAAATATGGAGGCACTACTTGTATGAAAAATCTTTTAGACTGTTGATAAATCATCAGAGTCTAAAATACATCTTCACACAGAAGGATTTGAACAACCGACAGATAAGATGGCTGGAGATGTTAGCGGACTACGAGATTGACATAGCGTACTATGAGGGTAAAGAAAATGTAGTGGCAAATGTGTTGAGCAGGAAGCCAGGAGTCTCGTACTCCGCCGGATTGGCAGTAGTGTTAGTGACTCAGTGCACTACAGGCCAGAAGCAGTTGGTTGGAATGATGGCATGACTGACCATTCAGCCAAGTGTACTTCAGTAGATCATGATTTCACAGGAAGTAGACCCACAGTTGAGGCAATGGTTGGAACAGGGAACACATCGGGAATTGGCCAGAGATACAAATGGGTTATTTAGACTGAGAGGCCGACTCTTTGTGCCAAGTGTTCCAAAGTGTTCTGAACTTCAACGGATGATTCTTCACGAAGCTCACACATCGAGATGTTCAGTGCATCCAGGTGGGGTGAAGATGTACCACGATGTCCGACGAACATATTGGTGGCCAGGAATGAAGAGAGGTATACGACACAGTTTCCAGATGTTTGGTGTGCTAACAAGTGAAAGTCGAGCACGTATGTCCAAGTGGAACGCTACAACCATTGGAAGCGCCAGAGTGGAAGAGGGAGAGCATAGTGTACTACTGTGTAGTTGGTCTACCTAAGACCCACCAACAAAAGGATGCAATATGGGTCATAGTGGATCGACTCACAAAGAGTGCACATTTCATACCAATCAGGATGGATTACCCACTAACCACTTTGGCCACATTGTACCAAGATCAGATAGTTAGGCTACATGGAGTACCACGAGAAATCATATTAGACAGGGATTTAAGGTTCCCATCTCGATTTTGGAGAGCTTTTCATGTAGCTATGGGCACTGAATCGAGATTCAGCACCGCCTTTCACCCACAGATAGATGGGTAGATCGAGGGGACCATACAGATCCTAGAGGACTTACTTTGGGCATGCATTTTGGATTTCAGAGGAAGTTGGGAAGAGCACCTACCTCTAGTGGAGTTCTCGTACAGCAACGGCTATCAGGAGACGATAGGAATGGCACCATTTGAGGCACTATATGGAAGACCATGTCGATCCCCGGTATGTTGGGTACAAGGCAGCGAGCCAGTGGTAGTTGGGCTAGAGATGATCTAACAAACACAGAAAGTGGTAATGCGGATCTGGAGGAGAATGAGAGTAGCTCAGGATAGGCAGAAAAGTTATACAGATCAGCGTAGACATGAGGTTCATTTCGCGTTAGGAGATCACATTCTCTTGAAGATCTCTCCGACTAAGGGAAACACGAGATTCGGGACGCGAGGGAAACTCAGTCTGTGATATATTGGGCCATTTGATGTGATTGAGCCCATTGGACCAGTGGCGTACAGGCTAGCATTGCCGCCTCACCTATCAGGATGTGCACAATGTCTTCCATGTGTCGATGCTAAAGAAATACCATCCAGACAACTCCCATGTTGTCAGTTTCGAAGAGATAGAGCTGCAACCAGACCTTACGTACCCGGAAGATGTAGTTTGGATTATGGATCGTAGGGTGAAGATTCTCCAAAGGAAAGAAGTTCCCCTAGTACTAGTGCAGTGGACGCGAAGAGGAGTTGAAGAATCTACATGGGAACATGAAGATGTGATGAAGAAGCGATCCCCAGAGATATTCAAGCAGCCAGCTTCAAAACCAGGTACCTTGCTAGAGATTTTTTCCCTTCAGATTATGGATTACTTTGGAACTTCCTTGGTTAAAATTTTGAGGATGAAATTTTTTCTAAGGAGGAAAGGTTGTAAAACCAGTGACTCGAGTCAGAGTTTTACGTTATCGAACTAGTCGGTTCAACTGTTGGTTCAAGTCGAGTCAGTTTCATGAATCGCATGCTGAGTCGAGGCCAGCTGTGAGTTATGAGCGATGAGAGTCAGGTGTACCTGAATATATGATGACAACGTAAAAAAAATGGTGAGAAATGAGTTATCAGAATATATGAAAGTATGCAATATTTCTCTTTTTATGTATTTGATCGGAGAAATAGTTTTAGGCTGGATAACGCATTAGGAAGCGTTGTGGGTAGTTGGGTGGGTTATTAGTTATAGAGCATGTCATTTGGATGTTGTTGTGTTTGTTTTTTTATGGGATTTTTCCATATTTTTATTAGTTATAGAGCACGAATCACGCGAGGTATAACTTATTCTAACTTAATTATCTAAAGGTACTAATTATTATAATTGCATGTCAGGATTAGTGAATTGTGTGTTATAATTATATATATATATATAGTGTGTGTGTGTGTGTGTGTGTGTGTGTGTGTGTGTGTGTGGAATTGATTAGTAATAAAATATGATATTTGTTTGAATTGAGTGGTGTTAAAAATGGAGGCTAAGAAACTAATTAGGGTAACTAAGTAATGATCATGATTAATACAAACTAGCCTAAGTAGACTTGCTAGAATTGACATAGGTTGATGTGACTATGATTGATGCGTGATGGATGTATGGGTGATATGGGATGTATGACTACATCATGAGTGGGCGTTAGTTGTAAAACCCACGACTCGAGTCAGGGTTTTATATTCAGAACCGGTCAGTTCGACCGTTATTTTCGAGTTGAGTCAGATTCAGAACAGGTGTACTGAGCCGACGCCAGTCGCATGTATGAGCTATGAGGGTCATGCATACCAAAGTATATGATGATAACGTCATGAACACAGCAGAACAGAATGAGTTATCAGAATATATGAGAGTATGCCAGTTATTTTTTATTATTATTTTTATATACAATGGATCGTAAAATTAGTTTTAGGTCATTTACCGCATTAGGACGCGTTACGAGCAGTTTGGGTGGGTTGATAGCTCTAGAGCACATCATTATGATGTTTTGGTGTTTGTTTGATTTTATGGGATTTTTTTCGATGTTTATGGAATTTTTTAGGATTTACGGCGACTTAATTAATATTCTTAACTCGAGCCGGGGACGAGTCAAGTAATATTTACAAGTTTACCACCACCCTTTTTCTTCCTCTCCCCCGACCTTTCCTTTCTTCTTCCCCAAACCCTAGCCGCACCACACTCTGCTTGTCTCGCCACCACTGTCCACGCCACCTGGTCACCGATCAACGCTGCCTAGCCCCGCCACGGCGTCGCTGTGCTACCCCGACTAGACCTAGCAACCATTCGGCCTCCACGACGCCGGACCGTTGCGACTAGCATTGTGTCATCGTCGTGCTTCCATCGCCGATCGTACCGCTACGATCGAGTGGTCGCCTTGACATCTTTGACCAACCCTTGACCCTCCCTAACCAGAGCGGAGCCTATCGCTGCCCAGACCGGTCGGATCTAGCCACCCACCACCGCTGCCTTTGCTTTAGTCATTTTCCGATGAGCCACTGCCTCAGCCGACCACGTCGATGACGTGGATGTGTCGGTCTCGCCGAGCTGATTCCAATGGTACCCAATATGACCACTTTCCAGCTAGTACATGTCGCCGGCGACTGTCATTGAAAAACTGCCAGAAGCTAACAAAAAACTACTGAAACCTGCTGGAAAACCGCCAGAAAATTGAATTCGCTGGAATTCGCCAGATCTTCCGAGGAGTTTATCCAGTTGAACCCGATCGAACATTGGACGCCGACGAACACCGAATTCGAGCTCCGAGACGCGCGACAAAACCCTAGCCGTTGCTGATTGCCGATGACGTGAGGTATAATACCTCCGATTTAATTATTTAAAATTGATGATGATTGTTAGCATAGCATGCTAGAATTGAGTAGTTGTTGTGATGAATGCCAGACTATGAATGAAGTAAAGATGTGCATGATGTGATCAATAGATAATGAAGGTTAAGTGATCTAATGAAGTAAAGTAAATTTGAGCATAATAATCGAGTACAACGTAACTTAGGAAATATAATAAAATTTTTGTTAATAGGATAAGTTGGAATTACTTTCACATTTATAATTGTCGATTGTTATGGTTGATGTTGTATTGAGTGTGTTTGATCATGACGAGTTTGATTCATCATTTAGTTAGCGGGCGTTAGTATTTAGTTTTGATGTGTAGGTATGGAGTAGGAGCTTGCCGCCTGGGCACGATGACACGCTTGGAGCTTCTACCAGGTCCGTTTAGGACTCGTCTCTGTTTTAGGTTCTTTTCTATTGTATGTTTATTTTATTATTTATAGGACGGGTTAAGTGGCATTTTATTGGATCCCACTTAACTCAGGTCATTTAATCGAATAGTTTTCTGGATTAATAACCCCTCGAAGATGAGATCCCTCGAGGATGATTTTGAAAACAATATCCACCACAAGTTGCCTTCTAGCCTATTATATAAATCCCTTCCTAGGCCCATATATATAATTTCATCGAGTTTTCAGTGAGACGAGAGATGGAGAAATCGACTACACGTACCATGAGCAGATGTCGTGATAGTCAAAGCGGGCTCTGGATTAGTGCCAGCGGACTATTCTATTCCCGAGGGATCCTGACAACTCCATGTTTGAGTTCCTCACACCCGGAGAACGTAGAGTTTTACGGGTACTATTTAGTACAGCACATGTCCGGATTTGTGGTTCAAAGGGTACTAAAGGCGACTGCCTGAGTGTACTCGGCTTTCGTGCTCAAGGCCATGAGAAATATGGAGGTAAGGAGAGGGCTTAGGATTTGAGACCAGAAAATGAAGTAAGAAAATTCCGAGAGCGGCATCAGCAGCAGCAGATCAGTAAGTTTGGGATGCTACTGGGTCTGCAGCCCAATGGCTCCTCAGTAGTGCCCTTCAGAGTGTTCACGTGGAGTATATGATGTTTTCTTTCATATGAGAGTTTACTTTCATAGCCAGTTTGTTATAGTTATTTTATTTTCCGGACCAGTAACACTTGTTACTTACGTGTTTTTATACTATATGTAGGTAATAATTATGAGTTGGAGGAGCCAGCTTAGACGGAGGAGCACTGTTGTCGCTTGCACACATGTCAGTCGATAGAGTGGTTAATATTCTATTTATGAGGTTATTATATTGTGAATGTTGTGAAATGCTAAGATATGATTAAATGCAATGATATGATGATGTGACATGATTGAATGCTAAGACACGATGACAGAATGTGAAACATGAATAGATTGCGCAGTAGGAGCGTGGTGGGCTGAGACCCAAGCTTTAGAGTGAGGAAATAGTATATTAGATTGTGTGAATGAAGTTGCATGATCTATAGATACATATTTGCATATATGTTTATATATAGTATTTTGATAGGGTGACCTTAATTGCACTTTTAGGGGAAATTCTGTCCGTTTTATTTCAGAATTTTCATCAATTTTGATCGTAATTGTGATGGTGTGTAATTTAGTTTGCATGCCATCCATGCAGTATCATGTTAGGATTTTGTGCGTTCATCCATGCATGACAAGTAATATCTTCATCTTAAGATGCCGAGATTAGATACACGAGAGTTGGGTTCGGGTTAGCCGACCTAACTAGGGCCTGTAACATGCTGGTTCAGTTCACGAGCGTGGCCTGGATTTGGGGTGTTACATTAGTATTTAATTTTGATATGTATGTATAGAGTAGGAGCTCGCCGCCTAGGTGTGAGGACCCGATTGGAGCTTCTACCAGGTCTGTTTAGGACTCGTTCTTTGTTTTATGTTATTCTATTGTGTATTTGATTTATCATGTGTAAGTGGACGAGTTAAGTAGCGTTTTATCAGATCCCACTTAACTAGGGCCATCTAGCCAACAGTTTTTTAATTAATAACCCTCGAGGATGAGATTCCTCGAGTCAGTTTTCAAAATTAAGATCCACCATAAGTTGCCTTCGAGCCTATTGTATAAATCCCAACCCATGCCTATATATGTATAGTTTTCACATTTTCAGTGAGAGATTGAATGAGGGAAATCAGACTACCGTGCTACGCAAGCGGGCACGTGTGAGTCGTTAGTGGGCTTTGGAATGGTGTGCGGGCCGTTTCATTCACGAGGGATCTTGACAACTCTACCTTTGAGTTCCTCAAACCCGGAGAAGTGTGGAGGTTCACGGGTACTGCAATGCAACGCATGTCTAGACTTGTGGTTTCAAAGGGTACTAAAGGCGCATGCCTGAGAGTATTCGTCCCCTGTACTTAGGGCCAGGAGCAATATAGAGGACGTAGAGGGCTGAGATGAATGAGAATGAATTGCCGCGCAAGAGATAGATGAAATGGCCAATGAAAGAGAATGATATGGAAAGGGGATGTTGTTGACCCGAGGGTGACGACTCTCATATATGCCTTGTTGAGAGTTCTTAAGGAAGTATATGGTTTTCATTCAACAGGAGAATTTGCTCTCCGGTGCTTGATTGATATTAGTTATTTTTAGGGCGGGTAACACTCGTTACTGATGGTTTTTCTATATATATGTAGGTGAGAAATGCGAAGGACGAAAGCTGTCGGGACTACGGAGGAGCAGCACGGAACTGCACACACATGTACCTGTCTCATGTAATGTATAATGATAGTGTGTTAATGTTGTGTGAATGATAATTGTGATATGTTTATCTAGATGAATTGGTTATTATGAAACGAACGGATAATTGTGAATGAGTAGGAAGCCTTGGAGTTCAGACTCGGCTCAAATGAAGACAAATGAGATAATGATGGGATGTCATGGTAGATTGTTATGTATTATATTGTTTTGATATAATGTTTATATACCCTTGTAGTGGACAGGTTGGCCCTTATTGCACTTTTAGGGGAAATTATGTCTGTTTTTCCGTAATAGTATATATTTTCTTTTGGTTTTTCATTAATTGTTTTGTCTTGTTTTTGCTTGCACATCATGACATGCATGTAGGACTATGTTAGAACTCAAGCATCCCATTCATGCATTTCATATTTACATCTCCATCTTGAGATGTCAAGGGCAGATCCGAGTTGGCTTAACCGAATCTAGTAGATTAGAGAATGATTCAGTCACCGATAACATTTCCGGGTCGGTTCACGGGTGAGCCGAAACTGGGTGTTACAAGTACACTTTTTGTTTCCTCTCCTTTTTTCTGAATAATACTTCATTCATGCTTCTAGTGGTTCTTGCATGGCTTAACTCTTTAATGATATTGCCTTTTATCACTACCATTTCATTTTTATTCACTCTCAAAAAATTTAACTTTTGTCCATAGTTGTGGAGTATATTTGATATTGTCATGGACAATAATGCCATGGAAAAGTGTTGCTTACGAAATAATCTTAACAACGGTATATATATATATATATATCAATATAATCAATGGATAATAATGTTGTGAATATATATACATTTTGGATATTTTTCATTATTTGTAAAGTTAAGTTGGGGAATTTACTTTTTCTAACGGTAATATAATAACCACACTAACTTACTGTTTATTGTGACAAAGTGGTATTTTTTCAGGGATATAGATCCAATTAATAATTTTTCCGTATACTGCGAGCGTAATCATGACTTTCGGTTGTTAACATAGCTTGACAAATCATACGATTGCTATGATCCTATCCTTGGCCTTCATGATCAAAATAATTTTTCTTTAAATGTGCAAAATTACTAGACGACAACATATTCAAATTAAATATGCCACAGGGCACTACTTTTTGACACAGAACTCACTCAAAATTAATTTCCTTTCCTAGTTCAATTATTTCTTCATCGAAAGCACACTGATCAATTACTTTTGCAAATATAGCACATCCATGGATCCTGGTGAGTACAGACAACAAAGCCTCTACTCTGAGCAATCGACACTTAGTAGATGTCCATTCACCCTCAACAAAGCCCCCCATTAACATCCGCATTACTCACTCCACCTACTCTTTTCGTATGTATTAGTTCGCAAGTTCGCAAGAGATTTTCACACTATTCCTACAAGGATTAGAACAAAAACAAGAGTGCATTTCCATTGCCCCTCATACACCCTCAATGGAAGGAGGAGAAGACGTGGGTCATCAAACTCCGGCCAGCCCCGCCACTGAGTACTTGTACACGACCGTCCTCTCCTTTCGGATGCTTTGTGTCTTCGAGACAACGGTTCCGATCGACGACTCTGAGACGTTCAAGGTGATAAGGGAGCTGCTGCTGCCATTGAACCCTCGCTTCTCCTCCATCCTCGTCAAACATGCAGGCAAATCTGGGCTCCAATGGCAAAGGGTGAACATGAATTTGGACGACCATGTTAGAGTTCCATCCTTCCCGAAAGGTCTCTCGTCGGCCCAATATGAGGAACACTGGTATGACTACCTCTCCCAAATCGCCATGGAAAGTTTCCCCGAGCAGCGTCCCCTTTGGGAAGTGCACTTGTTCAAGTATCCATTTAGTAACGCCGCTGGGGCGGTGGTGTTAAAGCTACACCATGCTCTTGGCGACGGCTTCTCGCTGATGGGTGCACTCTTCTCATGCTTGAAGAGGGCGGACGACCCTTCTCTATCCCTTACCTTTCCTGCAACGTCGTCGGCGGCCATGAGTGGCAGTAGCATGGGGAGGATGAGAGAGTGGTGAGTAGTTGGGGAAAGAAAGCAATATCCATGGTGATGGGATGTTGCAACGCTTTGGAGGATGCAGTGAAGAGCTTGCTCCACAGCACAGTGATGAAAGATGCGAGGAGCTGCATCAGGTCAGGACGTTCTCACGTGGAGTATTTGTCTACCGCTTTCTCGTCGGTGGTACTGTCTCTGGCTCGCATCAAGGAGGTGAAGAACCAGGCTGCGGGAGTAAGTCCTATGCATGCCCCATTTTTGGTCATTGATATTTTGTTTGAAGAAAATTTTGGTAAGTTGATCCATGAAATATTGCATATGTCATCCTTCTATCGAATTGAAGAGGTTGTACATGATTTTTTTTATGTCAACTCTTATTAATTAAAGAAAACTAAATACTAGCATTAGATTAAAAGTGGGAGTTTTGATTAATCGAAATACAATAGAAATAAAAATTAACAAATAAAAATATTATACTCTATCTTATCAATCAATTAAGATTTATCTTTAAAGTCATAGTCAATTTAAAATTATCTTTAAGATATTAGATTATTATAGTTTATTTCATTATTTAATGAGAGTTTATATATAAAATTAAAATCTATCTATAATTTAAGTCATGCATGATTTGGCATCATGCCAAGTTGATGGGCGGATAATGAGAGTTATTGCATCTCATAATATTGTTTAAAAACTCAAAAATTGAACACACTCAAATGCCCAATGGAGTGGAATCGACTTAGAGTCATTTGAATCATGAAAATAGGTTGTTTGCAATTGTAAATAAAATAAATTATGATTATTCAACCAAATAATTATGTATGTGAGATCCCCCAAATTAATTTCATATCTAATGCCTATCGAGTTAAATCAAGTACATTAACTTAGTGTGCATATAAATCTCCAATTTTTTTACAAAATTATAAATCTTTAATTTAAGTTAACCATTGCGAATAAATGGCCTAGGACTACCAATTTGTATCAATTCATTATAGATTATATTAGAACTAACCCAAGATTGTATAGAGCTACGATTGGGATTGAAGTTGACACAAGATTGTAGTGAGCTAAGATTGGGACATTATAGGCAAGTTATATATACCCATAGGCCTAGGAAGGATTTATAAGATAAAATTTCCTCAAATGGAATTTTAGAGATAAAATTTCATATGTTATCCCTAAAATTTGCCCCATATCAAATATTTAATTGGATAAGATTTAACGTATTAATAAAGGTGTGCTTACAAATCTTCAACTTAGATTAACCATTTTAGGAAGCTAACTCAAACAATATCTGAATAATGTATTTATGAATAATTCATTTAAAATTTAAATACTTATATTTGATTTAGCGTGTTAATTATTTAGCTTGTAGTTATGATCACAAAAATGACAAAAATTATACAAAATTATTAAAGGCTAATAAATAACCACACATTGTAATTCTCTAATAGTGATTTTTTTCATGCATTGATTAATTATGAAGAATAATTGTGCAATAATAATACTAGAGTGATACGTTGTAATAATCAAGTTGTCCATGGCCTACATTTAAGACTTTATACATAAAAAGTTTAAAGTCGTCAATAATTGTGTATAATGAATATGAATTATAAAAAAATTGCAATAATAGCAATTTGTAATTACGTTAACCTTCCTATAACAGTTTTAAGGTAATTAAGTTACGCTCACTTTCAAACAAAAAGCAATTAGGGCATATGATTCAAAAATGTATATAATCTTATAATCTTTTATTTATTTTATTGAAAAATAGTATTATAAATAACTCTGAGTGACTAACTCCATGTTGAGTCATGTTCGAGTCTCAAGTTAATTTTACATTATTGACATGTCCCACCACAAACATTTGTTGAATAAAACAAGCAGTTTTTTAGAACCTATGCCAATGTATTATAGCTTCATAAAACAAGCAGTTTTTTAAATATATAATATTTACCCATGTTTTTAATATGATTTTATACTTCCCTGGTGTAAACATTATTAATTAAGTAATATTTTACTTTATTTTTTTAGTTAATTAATATTTTATTATATATGCTTAACTTTGATGTTTTAATGCAGAAAAAGATGAATAAATTAAGCTTTGGATTTGATTGGTCATGACACTTGGCGCCACCCAATGGCTACAATTCATGATGTTCAATGGAGTCAAACAGTTAGAAACTTAAAGGGACATTATAATTAATTGGATTACGTCAATTTGTGAACACCCTCTTCGAATTCTTGTATCTCCACTTCTATATAAAGGGGTGGTCATTTGTTGTTGATCATATCTCATCTCTTGGCTTCAAATTATAGTAGAAATAGTAGTTTTAGTTTTTGTAATTTCTTTCTCTTTCATAATAAAAATTAGTTTCTTTCTATATTATTTTCTATTTTTATTATGGAGTAGGCTTTTATTTCGTTCTATAGAAGAATGGAACTTAACATGATTTAATTAAATTCATTTCAAGCTCTTACTCTTTTCTTCAATCGGATCGTTTGAATTATCATGTTCTAAATGTTAAGAATAGATTGATCACCTATTTCTTAGATCATGAGGTTTAATTAGATTTCAGGAGAAATTAATTAGATTAGTCATTGATAATTCATCATACGACGAGTCTTTTGACTTGTTTGTCGTTGTGGTCGGAAGATACACAACACCGTATGTGGTTGTAAGGCAATTCTTAATGCGTTATTTTGTTCATTAATCAATTATCACCGGGAGGTAGAAATTGAGGCAAAACAATAGAAGCATGAAGGAGCGGGAGCCACCATGTCATATAATTATCCTAGATCGACAATCCGAGGGAATAAAAGATAAAAGTAAGATATAATGAAGATTAAAATCATGTTAAGGGAAATTCGACTCTAGAACGAGTTTTATAATTTTGACTTCACTTTTAATTTAAAGTTATTACTTAGATTTAGTTAAATTAGTTATTTTTGTTTTGCTCCTCATTTTATTTTCTTTAGTTAATTATAGGAAATTCATCTCCCTGTGGGACGATACTCGATTTTATCATTATATTACTTGTTGCGACCATGTATACTTGCATGCTATTAAAATTAGTCTAACAAGTTTTTGGCGCCGTTGCCGGGGAGATCGAATTTTCTTAATTAATTTAGGATTAGAATTTTGAGTGTTTTTCTTTTCTTTTTAGATTTTAGTGTCTGATTATTTTTTTAAGAAAAAAGAAAAAAGAAAAAAGAAAAAAGGAAAAAATAAACTATATCATTGTCTTCTTCCTTCTATTATTTATTATCATTTGTTTATTAGTACGATCACCCTTGTCTTATTGTGATTCAAAGATTGAAAGCACTTGAGAAACTTGTGTGCCGCTAGAAGAAGAGCATAAGAACCAATAGAGGAAGAAGCCATGCATCCAAGGAGGACTACCGGAGTTTTAGAATTAGATGCACTTACTGCTTTATCTGTTCAGGTCAGTGCTTTAACTAATCAAGTTCAAAATCTTAATATGCAGGGACAGGTAAAAGCTATGGAGCCAAGGTGTGAATGGTGTGGACAAGGACATTTTATAGGTCAATGTGCAACAGATCAAGTTAACTACGTAGGCAACTATAATTGGAACAACATTCCCTATTCCAACACCTACAATGCGGGCTGGTGCAATAACCACAATTTGTCATGGAATAATTCTTCACAATCGGTTGCTATCCCCAATAATCCACCACCAACATCACAGCATTATCAACCTCCTTCACTTTCTTTTCAACCACAACAATCGGATTTGATCCAAATGTTCAATTCCATGCAACAAACCATGCAACAGACTATGCAACAATTTATGCAAAATCAGCAACAACAACAACAACAATTTATGCAACAAGTTATGGTGCAATTAAATAAAGAACCAAGTCAGCGATCTAAGGGTGTACTTCCTAGCCAACCAGAACAACCAAGGAATGATGGTCAAGAGCATTTCAAAGCTATAACAACCCAGAGTGGTATTACTTTACAGGAACCAGTTCAGCCCAATGAAATTAAGGAAAAAGATGAAAAACCAAATAACAAATATGAAATCAATACATTGGTTAGCTTACTCGGATGTAAAGGGGATCAGTTTAGTAATTCATTATATAAATCCATAAATTCTCGTTGTGAAGAAGATATTGATGTGGATGAGATGGTTAAAGTATTAGATTCACAACCAATTTTGCCTCAACGATTCAAAGTTATGGAAACCTCAGATCTACCATTCCACAAATTGCTGCCATCAATTGAAGTACCACCTATTTTGGAGCTAAAGCAACTTCCAAAACATCTCAGGTATATTTTCTTAAGGCTTAATGATACTATTCCTATTATTATATCTCCAGAGCTAACTATATTGCAGAAAGAGAAGCTGATTAAAATACTAAAAGATCACAAGTCAGTTATTGCTTGGACTATAGCAGACAAACATGACATCTGGTGTGGTTGCTGGTCTTTTTCTCCTGGACAGAAGTTTTTTTCCATATGGTGCAATTGAAATTAAGACTGAGCAAAGGGATCGATCATTTAAAGTCAATAAAGCATGGGTCAAGTCCAAATTCAGTTATTCATGGTAATCATCCACCGACTAATGATATGAGGGAGTTCTCTTTCACCTTTTTTCTTTATTTTTATTTTTGAGGACAATGTTTAGTTTAAGTTAGGGGGTGATGCCTTAATTTTATGCATATTGTTCATGCTTGACTCATATTTAGATTTAGATATACATATATATAGTGTAGTTTAGTATAAAAATTTTATTATGCAATAGTATTTTAGTCTCTTGGTTCAATGATAGATACATGTGAATTAGTCTTACCTTTCTTGGGACAACTTGATTAATTGATATGAGGGATGAACTGAGTAAAAGATTACATTTGAGAGTTGGTTCTCTACCTTATATTATTTTCACAATCCTTTGGTTTAGATGATTTCAATGAATGTTTTGCAATAAGGATTGTACATGATGGTCATGACTTTTAGAATTTGCCCTAGCGACTTTCGAGGCGAAATATTTGGCTTGCTATGTTGATGGAAAATGATATAGGCATTTCTATTTGATGAGTCTGGGCCTTTCTTCAAGCCTACCTAATATAAATTATCCTTTGTACACAATTTCATGGCCTTTATTATACATATTTGTTTGATTACCTTTATTTTAGCCTTGGCCTGTTTATTGAAAATATATCCTGCTGCTTGAGTCCTAGCACCCTAGTGTTCTGAAATCGTTCTAAATTCTAACAGGGATGAAACTTTGAGTAGTATAGAGGGAAGGCATTTCTTGTCATAGAGCGGTGATTAAAAAGATAATTTGGATTTTATTGGTACTTTGCTTTGTAAAAAAAGAAGAAAAGAAAAGAAAAGAAAAGATGAGGCAATGATCCTCCACCAGTAAATACAAGATGAAGAAAGAGTCTTCCACTGGTTTGAAAGAAAAGAGAAAAAGAAAAAGTAGTAGGTAGTCAATGGAAAATCAAAGCAAAGTTAATTGTTATATTGGGTCAATTCGATACTATATTTAAGGAAGTTTGTGTTATATTGCTTGGGGATTTGTTGAACAAGTATCTCAGGATTTAGAAAGGATTTTTAATTCTAGGGTGCATATTAGCCTCTGATTTTTCTATCTTGTCTATTCTATTTTTGGTCCCTAGCCCCTGGCCTCGTTACAACCTATAAAGACCTATTGATTCCATTAAATTGGCATTTCCTACATTAGTGGAGATGGGAGCGAAAGGTGAACATATTTAAGCATGTGCTTGATTGTATTTTCTTAGTTGCATATGAGAATGATAAGCCAATGGATTATCTTACACACATACACAGAGAGCTTTCTTTTGGATGTGATTGATGAAAGGGAATTTCTTATTTGATTGACATCTTGTTGTCTCTTGATAGTTTGATTAAGAATCATATGAGAATATAATGGGGACTAAGTATTTTTGTGTAGTAAAATTTTCTCTGTTATGATATTTTGCTCGGGACGCGCAAAAGTTTAAGTTTGGGGGTGTGTTAAGCGTTTAAAATATATAATATTTACCCATGTTTTTAATATGATTTTATACTTTCCGGGTATAAACATTATTAATTAAGTAATATTTTACTTTATTTTTTTAGTTAATTAATATTTTATTATATATGCTTAACTTTGATGTTTTAATGCAGAAAAAGATGAATAAATTAAGCTTTGGATTTGATTGGTCATGACACTTGGCGCCACCCAATGGCTACAATTCATGGTGTTCAATGGAGTCGAACAGTTGGAAACTTAAAGGGACATTATAATTAATTGGATTACGTCAATTTGTGAACACCCTCTTCGAATTCTTGTATCTCCACTTCTATATAAAGGGGTGGTCATTTGTTGTTGATCATATCTCATCTCTTGGCTTCAAATTATAGTAGAAATAGTAGTTTTAGTTTTTGTAATTTCTTTCTCTTTCATAATAAAAATTAGTTTCTTTTTATATTATTTTCTATTTTTATTATGGAGTAGGCTTTTATTTCGTTCTAGAGAAGAATGGAACTTAACATGATTTAATTGAATTCATTTCAAGCTCTTACTCTTTTATTCAATCGGATCGTTTGAATTATCATGTTCTAAATGCTAAGAATAGATTGATCACCTATTTCTTAGATCATGAGGTTTAATTAGATTTCGGGAGAAATTAATTAGATTAGTCATTGATAATTCATCATACGACGAGTCTTTTGACTTGTTTGTCGTTGTGGTCGGAAGATACACAACACCGTATGTGGTTGTAAGGCAATTCTTAATGCGTTATTTTGTTCATTAATCAATTATCACCGGGAGGTAGAAATTGAGGCAAAATAATAGAAGCATGAAGGAGCGGGAGCCACCATGTCATATAATTATCCTAGATCGAGAATCCGAGGGAATAAAAGATAAAAGTAAGATATGATGAAGATTAAAATCATGTTAAGGGAAATTCGACTCTAGAACGAGTTTTATAATTTTGACTTCGCTTTTAATTTAAAGTTATTACTTAGATTTAGTTAAATTAGTTATTTTTGTTTTACTCCTCATTTTATTTTCTTTAGTTAATTATAGGAAATTCATCTCCATGTGGGACGATACTCGATTTTATCATTATATTACTTGTTGTGACCATGTATACTTGCATGCTATTAAAATTAGTCTAACAAGAGGGTATGAAAAGATTGAGGATATGGTTGAGAAGAAGTCATGGGGAACCAGTTTACCTTACTACATGTACCCATTCCTACTTTGGAGGAGGAGAACCCTTTGAAGTATATTTCCCAGGCCAAACAGGTGATCAAGAGGCAAAGAAATTCACATGCCTTTTTCGTCATTGGAAGCCTTCTCACTCTCATGGGAAAAATCAGCGGCTCCGAGGTAAGTAAACTTATACTCACTATCTACCTATTGCTTTGGAAAACGAAAACCTATCTAATCTAGAACGTAGAATAAACCCTTTTTCTATACGAGCCTTTGTCAATTTTGTGTTGTTTTTGTTTTTTACTTTTAGGGGAACTTCAGTTATAGGTATTAGGATGGATAGATTACAATCAACTTAGATAAGCTTTTATATAGTGTCATTTTAGAGAATGCTAGATAAGACGATGACGATCTTCAGGTATACTTTTTTTGGGGGATGATGGTTCACCAAGTAGTGCGGCGGTAATAACCTACAAGTATTCCGATAATATGATAACCGTTTAATCTAGCGAATAACTAAGTATACAGAAAAAACAATAAAATATGGAACACTAAGAAATAATATAGATAACAAAATCACTAACTCCACTCACAACGGAATTAATTATGAAAGCGATCAAAACAATGCCACAGGTTCTCCCTATCCTTCTCTCAAATTTTATTAAACAAGCTTGACATAATAGCACATTAAATCTTGAGAAGAAAAGCCCTTCCCTCGCAGTTAAGAATCCTAGATAATCCCTTTCTGGACAATACTATAAAAAAATAAAGTGTTGATATCCTACAATAAATACAACTAAGTGATGTATTAAAAGAATGAGCCTTATATATATATATACGCACACACATATATATATATATACATATATATGAGTTTCAGCTTATGTAATTTATATGACTTGCAACTTTTATTTAGAATAATTTAAGAGGTCTCACTACTCAAATTCTATATAAATATAAAAATAAATAATTAATGTATTAATAGATTTTTAAATCAATCTAATCCCTTTTATTCGTTTCATCTTAATTATCAAAATAATTATAATAAATATTAATTTTAAAATATGTTTAAACTAGTGCATTGTTTAAAAAGTTTAAAAATAAGTCATATTGATGTCAAACTCAACCTCCTATTTATTTACTTTTTTTTATATATATAAACCTTGTCAAGGGAAATTCAATGAAAATTTTTTAAATTAAAAGTATAATTCACGGAAATTATAAGGGGCGTAGCTCAACGTAATGTTTCGGTTAAAATATATACATATAACCAGCAACCTAACACGTACTATTTGGAAAACTGGATACTGGCCTTATCCAGCCACCACTGGATCTCTGTCGTACCAAGTTGTTCTGAACACAGCCAATGCACCGCCAGTCGGGTGCACCCAAAGAAGCACCGTAGCTCTTTGTCTCTTGGCGTTCATTCTTGGTGGTCCAGTGCTGCTGCATTTCTTTTACTGCCTTTTGCCATTATTCTTCACTTTCTTCCTAACATCTTCAAGCAATCCTCAACAATCTCCACATTGGCACAAAGACAGACAGCACGTCCTCATCTTTTAAGAAATACCCTCCTTTAAAACCCACTTACAATCTATTGCTTGCTTACCTCTTGGTAACTTCACTAAATCCCAAATCACCCAGCAATAAGGAAAATCATCATCAAGACCAACTCAAACCGCGGCTTCTATTTGTTGCAGCTCTTGATCTTCTTCCCAAACTACAGTACTGCAAAGTTTGATCAATCTTATCTTGAGGTAACTCAACCTCAACTGGAGAAACCTCCCTACCTCCACCTAATCAACTTTATCCTGACCTCATTTTCATGCAACCAATTCGGTTTCAGCGTTCGTTCTTCATCAAAATGACATCCTTGCTGTTTGTTCCTTGCATGAATCATAATCCCAAACAGTGTAGCTCATCACTTTTTTAAAGCAGAAAAAGGTTCAATCCATAGACTTTGAGTCCAACCTCGATTATAGTGAATCCCAGATGTGCATAAAATATCGACAAAACCCTCTTGAGCGGAGTAATTAATTAGTTTGCCCGTCTAAACATCCACAGGAACTTTACCATAAAGTGCAAAAACTTCTTTTATGAACTGAAGATGATGTCCTTAACCTTTTCATGTCACAGCAAAAACTTCTTTTGCCATTAAATTTATAATTAACAAAAAATCCATTGCCAGTTATATTTACAAAAGAAGTCTAGAGAAATACCCTTTCAATCCTTTAGTGTAATGTACTCAAAATCTTACATCAAAATCACTAAATTTACAATTTTTAACTTGTTCTAGTATCAATTGTTGGGGAATGAATATTTTACCAACCAAGATCTGACAAACCAAGTGCACCGATTGCGATTGTTGGGGACAATGGTGCCTCAAGCAATGAAACAGTAAAAATCTATGTGTTTCGGCATTATGACGATATATCAATTCTGTACATAACCAATTTTAAAGAAAGAACAATAAATAAGGCACCAAGAAATAATGTGGACGACAAAACCACCAAGTACACGGAGAGGCGAATCCAATGGGACAAAATCATAACACTTAAGAAGTTTTTCCCTTTAAATCTCTTCCCGCTGGATCATCAAGCATGACCAATAATGCCTTGAATCTTCCACAACCAAGAAGGAAGCTCTCCTCTCACAGCCATGAACCCAGAGAACACTTCTAACCAATACGAAAAGAAATTAAGTCATATAGATAATAGTTTGTTTAACTGAGTACTTGCCTATGTAGTATAATTGGTAATGCATATCCACTTTTAATCATAATCTATTGATCATCCATTACAGGCAGTTTCTCGATATATCTACAACAGTTTGCACAATACTAGTGTGGCACTCTCCAATCTTGTAGGTCCTGTGGAGCAAGTAGCAATAGCAGGGCATCCAATCAAAAATTTATATTTCTATATGGCTGGCGTGCCTCAGGTAATAACTAGAGATTGCACATATATTTTGTGATCGATCTTCATGTGTGCCACTCTAATTATCGTAAATTATTTTTATGCAATCTTAATAAAAGCATTTCAACTATACATTTATTGGAATTAATCTGTTTTATCTTAAACAGAGTGTGACTACCGGTGTACTAAGCTACATGGACCAGTTGACAATGACAGTGTGTGCAGAGAAAGGTTTTGTGGATCCAAATTTATTCACACAATGCGTGAATGAAGCCTTTGAGAAAATATATAATATGGCTTGTGGGAAAAACTAGACATGGCATATGTTTGTCATATAAAAAAACACGCATTAGTTAAGGTAATACATAAATATGTTAATACCGGAACAAACATTTAATTTGTGCTCCCTGCTAGTGCATATCGTTATGGTTGATTAAGCAACGTGTAGTATATATGTTGTACTTTTAAAATTTCATCGTGATTTAATAACTCGATGAGCCGACTCCACCCATGGCACTTCGAATCTTTATGACTCCTACGATAATTACCAAATCAAGGGTTGAAAATGAACATTTTAAACATCATTACAACTTTTATATTTTAGTAACATCAACATTGAAGATGGCGTATTTTCATGTCACGTTAGTTTTGATAAAAAATGTTACGTGTTGTATTCTATCAATTAAATTGAAAAATTGACCTAAAAGACTTTGTCTAAAACATGAGGTTTTAGCCCCATGTTTTCTTCCGGTTCAGTTATTTTGAGTCGATAAGAATCAACCATTGGCTGGTTGGTCTCACCGATAGCATAAAGAGAAGATATCTGTATTTCTCTGTGAACTTTGGTACTGCATGTTCATCGTTCGAGTAAGAAATTCACAGGCTGTGAGCCTCACTCCACATGGAAAACTCACCTTGTAGGCAACGAGTACGCCTCATAGGCCGGGAGGCCCATCACGCGTGGCAAATTAGTCATTATTTTGCCATCACTTTACTGTCACAAAATATAATTATGGGAAAGCGAAGGCAACAATATTTTTTAAAAAAATCACCAACTCGTAACAAATTAAATACCGCTTCACCACCATGTAATTGTGGTCAAACTTAGCTACGGGATAGCCACTAAAAATGGTGGCGGTTACAAAAATTTTTAGAAAAAAAGCCACTGCAATACTGTGGTAGCCACAATTTAACCTTGATTAAATTTAACTGGATAGCCACCGCTTGCATGGCAATATCTTATGCTTTTTGAGAACAATTTCATTTTAGGCGGAAAGTTCTTACCCATTTCTTTACCGCAACACATTAAAGGGCATTCGGCCCATTAAGAGTCGTGTGTTCTAACAATGCACGCGGCCTCAGACACATGCCTCGCGGAAATCGCTCCTGCAGGCCCCGCACCGCCAGACCACCATCCGCCTCTCCTGCGCCGACCCTCACCACCGCCACTCTACTCCTGCTTTTCCGCCACGTCCTCCGCTCCACCACCACCACCGCTCAACCTCTCGCCGCTCCTCCTTCACCCACCAGGCATCGCCCTCCTCATCCGGCCACCACTGCTCCTCCACTGGCCCGCCACCTCTCAGCCACCACCGCTGCCTCTCCATCCTCGGCCAATGTTCGCCACCGACTGGCAACACTACGACCACCCAGAACTGGCCACTCACTGCCTGGCAATCCGCGACTATCCAGCACTGGCCGCTCACTGCTCAGCGGCGCGGCTGATGGCCGCCAAAGCCTGGCCGCCACTGCCAACTTGCCGGACCACCACCGTCTCGCCGTTTCCGCCACCAGATTTTGCCATGGCTAAGAGGTGGTTAAATTTAACCCCAGCTTAGGTACGAGAACGCAGTGGCTATGGTTAACCATGACGACCACCACGAGTAGTGGCGATAATTGCAAAAATTAAAATGGGACCGGGAACATGTTGAAAGGAATTGAATAAAAAATTAAATAAAAATTGATTTATTTAAATACGTGGAAAATGTAAGTTATTAGTTATAGAATATAAGTGTGAATTATATTTTATAGTATTTTTTATTTTTGATTTTTGATTTTTTAAAATTTTTTAAAGTTATTTATTATTTTTTATTTAAATCGAAATCGAATCAATTTTTAATTATAAAAATACTACAGATCATTTTTTTCTTCTAATTTTCTCTCTTCATTTGCCGCTGCAGCCACCTTTGCTCCTTGTGGCGGCCCCGCTAAATCAGCACCCCCTCCCCACTTGCCATCGGCCCCTGCTATTCCCCACCCTCTGTAAAACCCGTGACTCGAGTCAGGGTTTTATAGTCATTATCCGGTCAGTTGACCGTGGTTCGAGTCAGTTCAGCTTTCACAATACGTCTGCGGGGCCGAGGCCGACCGTCTGCACTTGCTATGAGGGTTCATATATACCCAAGTATCCATGATAGCGTCACATATGCCCTTAAGGTTGTCGCCACCGCAGCCGACGCCACCTCGCCGCCGATCGACGCCGCCCAGCCCAGCCTTGCCGTCACCTTCCTGCCTCGACCACGCACGACCACTGTCCAGCCGTCGTGATGCCGGAAATCGCCCTCGATTTCACGGCCGTTCCCAACACGATTTTGCCGCCGTCTGCACCGGACCGCCACCGCCGTGACGTCGAAGCTCTCCCCTCGACTTCCCTACCTTTCCCCCTTACCTAGCGTCACCGTCGAGGCTGGCCGTGGGTCTGATCGGAGCGACCGACCGCCCCGACCGCACTCGACGCCGCCGTCGGTGGCCATCGCCACCGGCTGCCCTTGTTGTCACCACCATTGGGTCAAGCTCTGCCGAGACGGTGCTAACCCCTACCTCCGATTGCCCTGCCGGAGCAGTCGCTGGAAAACCACCGGCACAATCGTCGGAAAACTGCCGACTCACCTTCACCGCCTTCGTCCGTCGGCACCGATTTCAGCGTCGATCGCGAGGTGGTTCTTCCTTTTTTTAGAATTATTACATACATGTTGTGGTCATGGTAGCATATTAAAATTAATTTTATTAACTTCATGATTTTAGTTTAATTAATTGTGAATTATGATAAACATGTGATGATTAGTGTAGATTGTGTTGCGTGATGTAAATGCTCGCTAATGAAATTGTTAGTAAACAATTGAATAGTTAATTAAATGCTTGTTAACTAGTTAATTTATGAATTTGCATGATTTAGGTTTTGCATGCTAGTATTAAGTTAAACGGATTAAATTGATTAAACCATTGTCACCAAATTAGAATAGGTATGCTTTGAAATTGGAATTAAAAGTGTTAGGTAATAAGTAACGTAGGAAATCATAAAATTATTAACTTGCTTGACAATTAGAGATTTAGTGTGATTGTTGAGATGATTGTCATGTTTGATTAGATTCATGTATGCATGTGGATATATTAGTTATATAGGCGTGCATCATATATGTATGGGCGTTAGTAAATAGTTATGTTCATGTAGGTTCGTTGCAGGAGCTCGCCGTCTAGGCACGAGACTGCGCTTGGAGCTTCTGACAGGTCCGTTAGGACACGCTTCTCAGGTTTTATCGCTCTACTCTATCGGTGATTTGATTTATTGATCGTAGGACGTGTCAGGTGGATGATTTATCGGACCCCACCTAACACGGGTCATCTGGTCGATTGTTTTCGGAATTAATAACCCTCGAGGATGAGATCCCTCGAGCTTGTTTTCGAAAATAAGATCCACCTCAAGTTGCCTTCGGGCCTATTATAATAAATCCCGACCCAGCCCTATAAATAGTTTTATCGAGTTTTCAGTGAGACAAGAGAAGATGAGTCGACTTGCACGTGCCATGAGCGGATGCCGTGCCAGTCAAAGCGGGCTCTGGATTAGTGCCAGCGGACTGTTCCATTCCCGAGGGATCCTGACAACTCCGCGTTTGAGTTCCTCACACCCGGAGAACGTGGAGGTTTACGGGTACTGTTTAGTACAGCGCATGTCCGGACTTGTGGTTCAAAGGGTACTAAAGGCGACTGCCTGAGAGTGCTCGGCCTTCGTGCTCAAGGCCAGGAGTAATATGGAGGTTCGGAGAGGGCTTAGGATAAAGTTTTACGTGAAGTACTGAAAAAGAAGTGCCGAGAGCGGCACAGTACCAGATAGATCAGGATGCTGTTGAGTTAGCTGCTCAACGGCTCCTTTGTAGTTGCCCTTATGAGAGTTCTTGAGGAAGATATATGATTGTTTGCTTTCCATGAGAGTTTGCTCTCATGTTCCAGTTTGATATTAGTTATTTCCGGACCAGTGACACCCGTTGCTGACGTTTTTCTACTATATGTAGGTGAGGACGATGAATGGTGTATGCCGGCCTTGACGAAGGATTAGCGTTTGCATTGCACACACATACCTGGCGCCGCGCCGACTTTTGCGTAAGATGTGATGTGATTGGCTGTTGTATTAGATTTACATATTTGTGTATATATGCATGTGTTTGTGAGGCTTGTATGCCTTGTTTTAGAAATGCTTGGAAATGTTTTGAGAAAAGCTCTAATGATGTGCTATGTTGAAATGAAAAGGAACCAAATGAGCGGAGTATGAAATTGCAGGTGGGCTAGACCCAATTATAAGACGTGTTATTGCTTAACTCCTATTGTGGTGTGCATTATGGTTTTATATATATACCCTATAATGTGCCATGTTTTTAACAGGTCGTCCCCTTATTGCACTTTTAGGGGAGGCTCTGTCCGTTTTATTCCAGGTTTTATGAATTTTGTTGCTATTTTAATTACTTTGGTGTGTGGTTATTATCATGACATTCACGTAGTATCCTGTTAGGGTTTTGCATCTCATTCATATATTGTTTGCGCATTAGTGGCGTGCTCCATCTTGAGACATCGAGAGGGTTATGTTGTAGCCGTTTAGGTTTTGGGTCAGCCAACTTAATCGGTTTACGAGTAGTTCGATCCTTTGTAACAGTTCTGGTCCGGGTTGAGAGTAAACCGGATTGGGGTGTTACAAGATTGGTATCAGAGCCAACTCTTGATCGATTAAGATGGAAGATACCATTACAGGTCATGTGTGTGCAAAGCTATTCCGAGTCAAGCCGGCAGGTATGTTTTCTTGATTTACTTGTTTCAGTTTGCAGATTTCTCACCACGTAGTTGAATGACAGTGTGCACAGGTTTGATTAGTGAGCGTCAGTCACCATGGTTAGTGCAAGCAACTCGCAGGACTCAGACCAGGGATCCATCTCCTTCTCCTCCTAGGCATACTAGTCCTAGTCGTGCGCCCAGCGAGACAACATCTAGTAGGCCGAGAGCTCAACCACCGTCAGGAGAAGCCAATGTGCGTGCCTCGACTAGCCACCGTAGTTCTCGTAGTCGCCAGACTGAGAGAGATGCAATCATTACCCAATTGGTAGAGACACAGAGGCAGATACAAGAGAGCCAGGAAGAGTTCAGGAGAGAGCTCTGTCAGATAGCCCTCTCCATAGCCCGAGTTGAGAAGAGGTCGTTAGGAGATGACAGAGTACGAGGAGAGGCCGCTTCTCCTATGGGCTACCCGCCGCCGCCTCCTCCTCCATCAGCGCAGCAAGGGACCATCCCTAGAGCTCCCCTGATTGCTCCTCTTCAGATTGGGATGGGCATTCATGACAGTGGACCCCTTGGAGCTAGTAGTGGGCAGACAACAAGGGGTAGTATACCGGCAGTGGCAGTGTCGCCGTTACCACAGTTTGAGATAGGCGAGGGCTCAAACAGATCTGCAGACGTAAGAGATGGTAGATTCTGGCAGTATGAACAATTTGTGAAAAATGGAGGGTGCTCTTTCCTAGGGAAGCCAGATGCAGAAGAGGTTTTCTTATGGATTTCATCAGCGATTGGCATGTTTAAGAGCATGGCATGCCTGATGGAACAACCGGTGAGGATGTATGCAGCCACAGTTGAGGAGGCATTAGCGGACACAACTGTTGTGACAAGATGACAGAGTTCGATGTGATCTTCGGGATGGATTGGATGTCCAAGCAGGGAGCTCTAATAGATTACCAGAAGAAGATGGTGACTTTTCGACATGAAAGGCGCCTTTTCTTTTCCACGGGTCAGGGCAGAAACAGAGAGAAAGGCTGGATCTCCTATCAGAATGCAGTGAGACAGTTGGACAGGGGTTGTGAGTTGTTGATGGCCGCTTTGGTGTTGGCAGAACAAAATGGCTCAGGGGACAAGCCCAGTGTTGAGCTGATTCCAGTTGTCAGGGAGTTTGCAGATGTCTTTTCAGATGAGATCACTAGATTGCCACCGAGGAGAGAAGTCGATTTTGCTATAGATTTGATGCCAGGGACAACACCCATCTCTAGAACACCATATAGGATGGCACCACTGGAACTCCAAGAGCTTAAGGAGCAATTGCAGACACTGTTGGATCAGGGTTTTATCCGACCGAGCGTGTCACCATGGGGAGCACCGGTGTTGTTTGTGAAGAAGAAGAAGGATGGAAGCATGCGTTTATGCATCGATTATAGGATCCTAAACCATGTGACCATTAAGAACAGATACCCTCTTCCTCGCATTGATGATTTATTTGACCAGTTGAGCTCAGCAACGGTCTTTTCAAAGATTGACTTGAGATCCGGCTACCATCAGTTGAGGATTAGAGCAGAGGATATTCCGAAGACTGCATTTAGAATGAGATATGGACACTACGAATTTTTGGTTATGCCCTTTGGATTGACAAATGCTCCAGCAGCATTCATGGACCTAATGAACAGAGTGTTCAGTCCCTTTTTGGATTGATTTGTAATAGTCTTCATGGACGACATTTTGGTATATTCCTCATTGAAGAAAGAACATGAGCAGCATCTCCATACGGTGTTACAAACCCTAAGAGAGCACAGATTGTACAAAAAATTTGCGAAGTGTGACTTTTGGCTTTCAGAGGTCAACTTCTTAGGGCATATTATATGAGCAGCAGGGATTTCAGTGGATCCAGTGAAGATAGAGGCAGTTGTACAGTGGGGACAACCGAGAACACCTTCCGAGATACGGAGTTTCCTTGGTCTAGCAGGATATTACCGTCATTTCATACAGGGTTTTTCCTCCATAGCAGCTCCTCTCACACAACTGACTAAGAAAGACAAACACTTTGTATGGACTAACGAGTGGGAGCAGAGTTTCAGAACGTTGAAGGAGAGATTAACTTCGGCGCCAATTCTCACAATACCAGAGGAGCACGATGACTTTGTAGTATACACAGATGCCTCAGGAATTGGCCTTGGTTGTGTTTTGATGCAGAGAGATAAGGTTATCGCATATGCATCTCATCAGCTAAAGGTGCATGAGCATAACTACCCTACTCACGATTTGGAACTTGCAACAATAGTTTTTGCCCT
This sequence comes from Piper betle, assembly GCA_033002965.1. Taxonomy (NCBI): domain Eukaryota; kingdom Viridiplantae; phylum Streptophyta; class Magnoliopsida; order Piperales; family Piperaceae; genus Piper; species Piper betle. Next base: position 76,695 of record JAURVB010014745.1, on the reverse strand, counting down.
CATAATATGGAGACATTACTTCTATGGGACTTCTTTTCGACTTTTAACTGATCACAAAAGTCTAAAGTATATCTTCACACAGAACGGATTTGAACAGCCGACAGAGGAGATGGTTGGAGTTGTTGTCTGATTATGAGATTGATATCTCATATTATGAAGGCAAGGCAAATGCAGTAGCAGACGCCTTGAGTAGGAGGCCAGTTCGAGACTCAATAGGGATGGCAGCAGTTTCAGTGACTCCGATTGATACACGCCAGAGGCAGTTAGTTGGAATGATTGCTAGACTCTCCATTCAGTCGAGTATTTTTTAGCAGATTAGAGCTGCACAGAATGAGGATAAACAGTTGACTCAGTGGTTAGAGCAGGGAGTTCACAGAGATTTGGTCAAGAGATGCAGATGGACTGGTCAGATTGAGAGGACATCTTTTCGTTCCAGACATCATTGAGTATCCCGGACTTCGTAGGACTATTCTTCATGATGCCCACACCTCGAGGTGCACAGTGCATCCAGGTGGAGTGAAGATGTATCATGATGTTCGACGATCCTATTGGTGGCCAGGACTGAAGAGAGAGGTTTTTGACACCGTAGCCAAGTGTTTAGTCTGTCAACAGGTGAAGGCTGAACACATGCGCCCCAGTGGGACCTTACAGCCACTGAAGACCCCAGAGTGGAAGTGGGAGAGTATAGCTTATGATTTTATAGTTGGTCTGCCTAAGAATCGCCAGCAGAGAGACGCAGTATGGGTAATAGTGGATTGACTAACGAAGTCTGCGCATTTTATCCCTATTAGAATGGATTACCCATTATCCACTTTGGCAACCTTGTATCGGGATGAGATAGTACGACTACATGGAGTTCCGTTGGAGATCATCTCAGACAGAGACCCACGGTTTACGTCCCGTTTCTGGAGAGCTTTTCAAGCAGCCATGGGTACAGAGTCGAAGTTCAGTACCACTTTCCACCCTCAGACAGATGGGCAGTCCGAAAGAACTATTCAGATTCTTGAGGATTTGCTTAGGGCCTGTATGCTAGATTTTAGAGGCAACTGGGCAAAGCATTTGCCTTTGGTGGAATTCGCTTACAACAACAGTTACCAGGCTAGTATTGGGATGGCACCATTTGAAGTGCTATATGGTAGGTCGTGCAGATCCCCAGTATGTTGGGTACAAGGTAGTGAGCCAATGATAGTTGGACCAGAGATGGTTTAGTAGACATAGGATGTGGTTATGCAAATTAAAAAGAGAATGAGGTCAGCTCAGGACCGACAGGGAAGCTACGCTGATCAACACCAACGTGAGGTTCACTTCATGGTCGGAGAACATGTTCTTCTAAAGGTGTCACCAACCAAGGGAAACATGAGGTTTGGTATGCGTGGGAAGCTTAGCCCGTGGAACATAGGACCATTCGACGTTCTAGAACGTGTAGGTCAGGTGGCCTATCGCTTGGCATTGCCGCCTCACCTATCAACCGTACACCCAGTGTTCCACGTGTCCTTATTGAAGAAGTACCACCTAGATAACTCCCACGTTATCAGTTTCCAAGGGATAGAACTCCGTCCTGACTTGACGTATCCTGAGGACACAACGAGGATAGTTGATCGTCAAGTGAAGACCCTCAGACGTAAGCTGGTTCCCTTAGTACGAGTGCAGTGGAATCGACGCGGAGTTGAAGAATCTACATGGGACCGTGAGGATGAGATTAGGAGGAGGTATCCCGAGTTGTTAGAGCAGCCAGCTTCTGGACCAGGTACTCCAGTTTCCAACCTCGAGTACAGTTTACAGCATTATGTTTGATGCCTCCTTGATTTAAAATTTCGAGGACGAAATTTTTATAAGGAGGGATGGTTGTAAAACCCGCGACTCGAGTCAGGGTTTTATAGTCGTTAGCCGGTCGGTTTGACCGTGGTTCGAGTCAGTTCAGCTTTCAGAACACGTGTGCGGGGCCGAGGCCGACCGTGTGCACGTGCTATGAGGGTTCATGTATACCCAAGTATCGATGATAGCGTCAGATACGCATCAGCAGACTGAGTTATCAGTAGATATGAGAGTATACAGTTGATGATTTTATTTTTTTCATGTTGTGACCGTAGAATTAGTTTAGGCCGAATAACGCATTAGGACGCGTTAGATGGTATTCGGGTGGGTTATTAGTTATACAGCATGTCATTTGGATGTTGTGTTGTTTTGTTTGATTTTATGGGATTTTTCCCAATTTTTCTGGATTTTTCTAGGATTTATTCCGAGTTAGTTATTATTCTTGACTCGAGCCGGTGTCGAGTCAAGTCTTATTTACAAGTTTGCCACTCCCTATATTTCTCATCTTCCTCCCCCAAACCCCGACGTCTTCACCGCCACCGCCCCTTGAGGTTGTCGCCACCGCCGCCGACGCCACCTCGCCGCCGATCGACGCCGCCCAGCCCGGCCGTGCCGTCGCCTTGCCGCCTCAACCACGCCCGGCCACCGTCCAGCCGTCACGATGCCGGAAATCGCCCTCGATTTCACGGCCGTTCCCGACGCGATTCCGCCGCCGTCTGCGCCGGACCGCCGCCGCCGTGACGTCGAAGCTCTCTCCCTCGACTTCCCCTACCTTTCCCCCTTACCTAGCGCCGCCGTCGAGGCCGGCCGTGGGTCTGATCGGAGCGATCGACCGCCCCGACCGACACTCGACGCCGCCGTCGGTGGCCATCGCCGCCGCGGCTGCCCTTGTTGTCACCACCATTGGGTCAAGCTCGCCGAGACGGTGCTAACCCCTACCTCCGATTGCCCCGCCGGAGCAGTCGCCAGAAAACCACCGGAACTGCCGGAAAACCGCTGGCACAGTCGCCGGAAAACCGCCGACTCGCCTTCACCGCCTTTGTCCGTCGGCACCGATTTCAGCGCCGATCGCGAGGTGGTTCTTCCTTCTTTTTTTAGAATTATTACATACATGTTGTGGTCATGGTAGCATATTAGAATTAATTTTATTAACTTCATGATTTTAGTTTAATTAATTGTGAATTATGATAAACATGTGATGATTAGTGTAGATTGTGTTGCGTGATGTAAATGCTCGCTAATGGAATTGTTAGTAAACAATTGAATAGTTAATTAAATGCTTGTTAACTAGTTAATTTATGAATTTGCATGATTTAGGTTTTGCATGCTAGTATTAAGTTAAACGGATTAAATTGATTAAACCATTGTCACCAAATTAGAATAGGTATGCTTTGAAATTGGAATTAAAAGTGTTAGGTAATAAGTAACGTAGGAAATCATAAAATTATTAACTTGCTTGACAATTAGAGATTTAGTGTGATTGTTGAGATGATTGTCATGTTTGATTAGATTCATGTATGCATGTGGATATATTAGTTATATAGGCGTGCATCATATATGTATGGGCGTTAGTAAATAGTTATGTTCATGTAGGTTCGTTGCAGGAGCTCGCCGTCTAGGCACGAGACTGCGCTTGGAGCTTCTGACAGGTCCGTTAGGACACGCTTCTCAGGTTTTATCGCTCTACTCTATCGGTGATTTGATTTATTGATTGTAGAACGTGTCAGGTGGATGATTTATCGGACCCCACCTAACACGGGTCATCTGGTCGATTGTTTTCGGAATTAATAACCCTCGAGGATGAGATCCCTCGAGCTTGTTTTCGAAAATAAGATCCACCTCAAGTTGCCTTCGGGCCTATTATAATAAATCCCGACCCAGCCCTATAAATAGTTTTATCGAGTTTTCAGTGAGACAAGAGAAGATGAGTCGACTTGCACGTGCCATGAGCGGATGCCGTGCCAGTCAAAGCGGGCTCTGGATTAGTGCCAGTGGACTGTTCCATTCCCGAGGGATCCTGACAACTCCGCGTTTGAGTTCCTCACACCCGGAGAACGTGGAGGTTTACGGGTACTGTTTAGTACAGCGCATGTCCGGACTTGTGGTTCAAAGGGTACTAAAGGCGACTACCTGAGTGTAACGACCCAGCCCGAAGTGCAACGTAATGGGCCAAGTCATTTCTTTAAAATGGGTACCCCGGAAGTTAAAGGTCTCTAGTCCATTCCCCCTTATAAACAGGATCTTCTCCCAGTAGGTATTAGATGTGGGACTAAGTTGAGGGATCTCACAATCCACCCACCTTAGGAAATTTCGTCCCCGAAATGCCTATTCTTGGCCCGTTGCTAGCCCCAGCCCACGTCCTTTGGCCCGTGACCAGCAGCCTACCACGTTCTAGTCTTGGCCGTTGCTAGCCCCAACCCACGACCTTTTGGCTTGTGACCGGCAGCCTAGCGAACGTCCCTAGTTCATCCCACCATCTAACACGGAACCAGGTCGGCTCTGATACCATTTGTAACGACCTAGCCCAAAGTGCAACGTAATGGGCCAAGTCATTTCTTTAAAATGGGTACCCCGGAAGTTAAAGATCTCTAGTCTATTCCCCCTTATAAACAGGATCTTCTCCCAGTAGGTATTAGATGTGGGACTAAGTTGAGGGATCTCACAATCCACTCACCTTAGGAAATTTCGTCCCCGAAATGCCTATCTTGGCCCATTGCTAGCCCCAGCCCACGTCCTTTCTGGCCCGTGTTCAGCAGCCTAGCCAACATTTCTAGTCTTGGCCCGTTGCTAGCCCCAACCCACGACCTTTTTGGCTCGTGACCGGCAGCCTAGCCAACGTCCCTAGTTCATCCCACCATCTAACACAGAACCAGGTCGGCCCTGATACCATTTGTAACGACCTAGCCCAAAGTGTAACGTAATGGGCCAAGTCATTTCTTTAAAATGGGTACCCCGGAAGTTAAAGATCTCTAGTCCATTCCCCCTTATAAACAGGATCTTCTCCCAGTAGGTATTAGATGTGGGCCTAAGTTGACGGATCTCACATTGAGAGTGCTCGGCCTTTGTGCTCAAGGCCAAGAGTATTATGGAGGTTCGGAGTGGGCTTAGGATAAAGTTTTACGTAAAGTACTATAAAGAAGTGCTGAGAGCGGCATAGTACCAGATAGATCAGGATGCTATTGAGTCAGCTGCTCAATGGCTCCTTTGTAGTTGCCCTTATGAGAGTTCTTGAGGAATATATATGATTGTTTGCTTTCCATGAGAGTTTGCTCTCATGTTCCAGTTTGATTTTAGTTATTTTTGGACCAGTGACACCCATTGCTGACGTTTTTCTACTATATGTAGGTGAAGACGATGAATGGTGTATGCCGACCATGACGAAGGATTAGCGTTTGCATTGCACACACATATCTGGAGCCACGCCGACTTTTGCGTAAGATGTGATGTGATTGGTTGTTGTATTAGATTTACATATTTGTGTATATATGCATGTGTTTGTGAGGCTTGTATGCCTTGTTTTAGAAATGCTTGGAAATGTTTTGAGAAAAGCTCTAATGATGTCCTATGTTGAAATGAAAAGGAACCAAATGAGCGGAGTATGAAATTGTAGGTGGGCTAGACCCAATTATAAGACGTGTTATTGCTTAACTCTTATTGTGGTGTGCATTATGGTTTTATATATATACCCTATAATGTGTCATGTTTTTAAGAGGTCGTCCCCTTATTGCACTTTTAGGGGAGGCTCTGTCCATTTTATTCCAGGTTTTATGAATTTTGTTGCTATTTTAATTACTTTGGTGTGTGGTTATTATCATGACATTCACGTAGTATCCTATTAGGGTTTTGCATCTCATTCATATATTGTTTGCGTATTAGGGGCATGCTCCATCTTGAGACATTTAGAGGGTTATGTTGTAGCCATTTAGGTTTTGGATTGGCCAACTTAATCGGTTTATGAGTAGTTTGATCCTTTGTAACAGTTTCTATCCGGGTTGAGAGTAAACCGGATTGGGGTGTTACATCCCCCTGCCACCACCCTTGGGCTGTCCCCTGCACCCCCCACCCCCCACGTCGTCACCTACCCCTATGGCAAACATGACCCCAGTCACCCCCATTCATGCCATCGCCACCTTGTCCTTCCCCACCTCATCTCTTGCCACCCTCTCGAATTGGCTCAAATCTGATCTAATTTGTCGATTCACAGACCAATTTTTATTATGACTGATTAACATATTATTTTTAAAAAGAATCTATGTGATCTAATTTAAATCGGCCGACAGATCGTGGCTTCAAGTGTAGGCACGGGTAGCAGTGCAACGTTAAATTTGCCTCCACCTCAACTAACTTTCACCTCTGTCCCCGTTTGGAAAAAGTTTGACTTGCCATGGGAAAATGGCAAAATTGCATGGTTATGGGCCATGGCAATTGGCCACGGCAATTGACCATTTTTGATGAGGCACCCCCAATTGCCATGGTTAGAGCATCTATTTCCAACACTTTCCCCCTCTAAGATCATGTGCCGTAGTTGGGGGTGCCTCATCAAAATTCTAGGTTCGTATAATTACTTGAAATGTTATATATTCATATTTTACAACTTCGGTCAGCTTGAGCCCACATTCGACCACCATGCGCCGAATGCAACCGAAGTCAAAGAATTGACTCAATTTGATACAGGGCAGCACCATTAAACTTCTTAAAAGATTAAATACCTACCCCCCATACCAAAATGGATGACAGGGCACAGTAGCGTAAGACAACTCATTATGCACTTGTGATAGTGAAAGAGTAAGTCAATGACAAATATGGGTAACTACATGCTGTGGGCCACATAACGTGTGTGTACATATAAGAGATTGTAGTTGGATGAGGTGACCACCCCTCCCGACATAATAAGAACTCGGCATAGGCTCATAATCACCAGAAAACTCAAATTTAGATGTTGTAGAATATATTAACTTGTTTCTTGTAATTATATAACTTAGTATTTTTATCACTGACATAGGAATTGCCTCCACAGGTGTGAGCATTATGGTAGGATGGGTAAAGTCAAGACAGCTAGAAGACTTTGTTATTAGCCTATTATTTTAATATGTTATACTTCTAGGTTGTTTCCATGGTAGTGAGATTTTGGTTCGTTTCATGGGCCTTAGATTATTCTGAGGTTATATTATATTTTATTTCATGGCACGATTTAGAATTTGAATTTTAACTAATTCCTTTAGTATGAATTTAATTTGTGTGAATTGATAAGAATTTTACATCATGGGTTTATTTACAATGTTAAAAATTAATAGAAAATTAGTTAACAAGAATCTTAGTTTTTTATAGTAATACTTGGCTCGTGACTCAGAACGGGTGGGTCATTACAATCATCATCTATTAGACTCTAATTAAATCATCAGGTGGAACCCATAAAAAAGATTACCACGATCGGCGTAAACAAACACCAAGCTAAATATATCTCAGATACCAATATTGAGCCCTTTTTGCCCAAAAGGGACTTCCAACATGTGTCATGAGGCTATCTTAATCCAAAAGTTAACTCAAGAAATAAGGCTTATCATTACCTTATATATAAGTTACCAACTGCATCCATGACTCATGTAAAAATAACCTAATAATTATGATGTTCTTGGGATACGAGCTTCTCGGTAAGTTTCGTTTGTGTAGGGAGCTTGTGGCTTGCCATCTCAGGCCTGTTTAGCCTTCACCTGGCCTTCAGCTCTAAAAGGTTTTGTACTCATGCCATGTACATTAATGATTAGACGGTGTTTTATTAGATGTCATCTGGTTGATTTTATGTTACAAATTAATAACCCTTGAGATGAGATCCCTCGAATTAATTTTGAAAGTTGACTTTACTGCAAGTTGTGTTCAGGCCAATATTACATCATCGAACTACTTCCTATATGTACATGTATGTTTTTTATGTTTTACCATGACTCATGGGAGATATATAGAGGAAGTGGAGATGTCCTTTCTAACTTAATATCTATTATGCTTCTGCATTGTAACCCTTCGAAATGTGCTCTCATGTGTACGAGAAACCTCACTCTTAACTAAGACCTTAGATATTTCAGCTTTATTTATTTCTTGTTATATTCTATCTGTTTCTCTGATTCTTCATAAGCTATTAAACTCATTTCCCAATTGTTATATTACTTAATTTTGGACCAATAATTATCTAGTTACTAATGTCAATTTTCATTATGTAGGAGGCATTTTATTCTTAGCTTGCCAGCTTGGATGAATTGGAAGCAAGGGTCTTATGTGGCATGATGGCATTGTGTAAAATAGTTGATGTCTTCATATTGATTTTTAATTTGTTCTAATTCGATTCTATATATTTGAGATTTTTGAAGTATGTTGATCAGTTTTATATTTATTACGTATTACATAGATTACGTATTACTCATGAGTATTAGTGGTGTTTTAGTTGTAATACGCTTCACTTGTGTTCCATAGTTGCAGGTCTAACCAATTTTGCGTGGATGATTAGCATTTGAAGTTGTGATTGGAAGAGCATACACATTACTGTGTACAAGAGAAAAATCCACAAAGAGGAGATGTTAGAAAAAAAAAGTGTGAGGTGGTGGCATCGATGAATTTAGCCTCTGCATACTTGATGAATAATGTTTTTTTGTAGATGTGTGTGGGTAGTGGCTTAGAAGACCATAGCCACACACAATTTGGGTTATTTTTGTTAGGAATTTGCTCATGTTCATTATTTTTTTAATGATGAAATTCTTATGCGATATTGGTGTGATGAAATTTATTATTAATTAGATTATGTGTGTGAAAAGACTAAGGTATTGGTTTGTCTATTGTGTTTGGGAATTGTTAGAGTAGTTTAAATAAACAAATCAATGAAGAAACACAGGTTAAACAATGAGTCTAGTACGACTTGACAAGTACACGTAATGGTGAAATGCCAAGCACCTTACTTGCAAACCATTCTTGCAAATGGCAAAATACAAAAGAACTTTGGTCAAATGCAAAGCAACTTTAGTTTACCATTGCTTTAGAAAAGGGGACCTATTTGCAAGCATTCATGTACACCGTTAAGTCTTGTAAACAGTGATGTCATGTCATATTAATGCTCTATAAATTTGGAGAAAATTGAGAAGAAGAAAAGGACATAGAGAGAAAATAAAGCATAATCAATCATAGGTTGAAACATATGAAGAAGGTATCTAAGAGGCATTCCAAATATTCCAACTAATCTTACCTGGTCAATTTGTCACTCAAATAAAATCTATGCAGAAAATGATGGGTGACTAGAAACATTGGTAAGTCTATGGACATGTCTCTAAGACCATCATGATTGTATTCTACCATAGGTGGCCAATCCATTGAAGAGTGAATCAACAATGTGTCTAAGGATTGCTCCAAAGTAGCTTTAAGACCGTACTAGTCACGCATTTTTGAACGAGTAGGGTTCTAGCAACCTAAAAAACCACTATCTCCCCCCGAGCCTCAAGAGACTAACATTGAAGTTAAATAGGTATCTCATCTATTCTTCAGTGATGTATAACCGGTCATCCCATACTAATTTATAATGTTGACATTGATTTACATGACTAATAATATTGTGGTAGAATTTTAAATAAGACTACCAATCAAGATGGGCATACACTATAATCTTTCTATTTGGTCAGCATAGACTGGGCTGAACTAAAGTCCTTGTTTGAGTGGCGCTTCTAAGTTGGGGTGAAATATTCACATCCAGACTAGTCTGTAATCAACTATCTACACTCTAAACCCTAATTAGTACCTTGGAAGGTACTTCCTCTACTCCCAGTCGAGGGTGAGGTTAGGATTAAAATTGCACTGGTAAAGAACAAGGTAATTACTCTCTCTTTGAAGGATGCTCCCTTACTCAACCTACCATCCTATTCCAATGAATGTGGCACGAGTCATGCTTCTCTTGTTGGTTGGACCAAGCTTTGGCTAGACTGTAATACATGCATAATCCTCAACTAGCTATCATATCTATATCTACAAGGGGTTGTCCTTGGATACATCGACAATTTGAACAATTTGGTAACTATAGTTATCCTCCTAGCAGAAGGTCCCACTACTAACCTTTCTTTCTAACTCTGCCATGTGTACCCCTTTGAAAACCACCACTAACACTGACTTAATAAGCCATCTCACAATACATATTTGACCAATGGGTGTTAAATCAAGGCAATGGTATGCAAGGTAGTTGCCAAAGCTTAAGTTGTCAACATAGAACATGTCTGATCACTCTCTAAAAGTGTTATTATTTTGACATAATTTGAATATGTTTTTGTAGTTCTAAGTAGGGTTTTATATTAGCTTTACTATTTATTAAAAATTTTGAACAAATTAAATAAAATCATTAAATGGTTCACAAATATTGGCTTAATTGTGTTTAATCATTCTTAATTGCAAGGTAAAGCACGGTTCAAACTTTAATGGGATAAGTTGAAGATCTGTCCTTATCCAATTAGAGATGTCCCAAATAGGAAGCTTCTACGAAGGAGAAGGAAAAACCCATAAAGGTGAAAAGTGACATTTGCACATGAAATAATAATGAGTACATTTGGACCAAATCATGATTAGGTCCTCATGCACTAAATTAAAGCAAAATTAGGTAGGTGCCTTGCAATGCAATCAAAGATCAATGCTCAAAGTATGGGTGTAATCATGAATACATGGGGGGCACACTTAAACATGAGGGCTGAGAAGTTTCATGGAAATTTCATCGGAACTTTCTTAGAAGCAACTAACTTGGTACAACTATACATATGCATTTGCAATTTGAGTGAAGGGAGCTCATAAAATAGCACTATTTGTAGAGAAGAGGGGAGCTCTCTTCTTAGTTTTAGTTTCGGGAGTTTTTAGTTTGGAGAGTTCTTAGGGTTTTTGGAGAGTTGTGCCACCATTGGAGAGACACAAGACAAAGGAAATCAAGCAAAGGCCTTGAAAGCACTATGTGCAAACCTTTCCATCTTTTTCTTCTTTTCCGTCAATTGTAATGAACTCCACTGTTATATGAATGAGTTTCATGATGTATTTGATTAGATATTTAGGGAAAACTTATATATGTAGGATGTACAATGGATATTAGCTGCAATATTGACCTATTTGTAATTGTGAAAGGGTTGATTGTTCTATTCTCATCTTAATGCTACAAAGGCCTATCCAACTTTTGTTAGAGCAAGATTTTTGGTTGCATATAGACATATGGGGATCAAAAATATCATGAATAGAACATTTCATAATGTTAAGGTAGATATATACTTGGCGTTATAGATAGCCTTGAAAAGAAGTTGCTCTTAATGTATCACCTTAGCTTCTCTTGCACAAACATGTTGTAATTGGGCTAAGGTGGTAAGTTTTAATAAGATATGATAGCCCTTTATGACTTCATACATTTCCTTGGTTATCAAACCTATTCAAATTAATTAGGTGGGAATAGTAATATATATTGTTTAGTAACTAAGTAAAATTAAAAACCCTAGATAACGTGACTGATTGTTGAAAGAACATCTCATATTCTCCTGGCCAATATTTAGGTTAATTTAGTTTTAATGTTGTGTAGATAAATGATGACTTTGCCTCAATTGATTGTCAGGTTAGAGTAGTTCTCTTTGTTGTTAATTGTTGTTTCCATTTCTAAGTTAGTTAATTAATTAATTAAGCTACTTAGAGTAAAAGTAAGATAAAACATACAATTCCTCGTGGGAATGATCTCTCCTTTTACTTTATTACTTGTTCAATATGGATACTTACGTAAAATATGGAATATACAACAAAGCCCTACTACTCCTAACTCTCATTTACCTTGTTGATGTCACTGTGACTAGACAATGTCCCCAATCTCTGATCTTCTTGGCTCTAAAAGCTGAAATGCATGGTCATCAAGGAAGGCTAGAGAAGAGTCCTTAAGTAGCTGCCCTCCTATGGGGTGTAGTAAGCAACTACTTGGCTCTAATTGCCACACTAGCCGCTCCACTTTGTCAGCGATTGTACAATACAATGGACAATAGTGTTGCTCACTCGTACGGCATTTTTGCATCATAGACAATCATGGCTATAAATAGTCATCCGATTTACTAAATTACCAACTATTCTAAATTAAATGGTATAAATATGGTGAAGACCTTGTTCACCATATACGAAAATCTCAAAAATTCAATTAATTTAACCAAACCAACTTTCAATGTAAATAGTTATGGAAGAAAACTCTACCATAATTGATTTACTAATTTGATAGAATATTATTTAATTATTTTATAACTAATTTTAAAACTCATGTCTACCTCACCATAGCTTTTGAAATTTTTAATTGTCAAAGTATTTATTAGATGAATTTGCTTAATTTATATAATTTATTTTATAATTTCATAATTTTTAATACTAGATAAACATAGTTTGGATAGTTGAAACATTTTATATTTTGTGACTGAGAAAGTATTTTAGATAACTTAACTTCTACACAACTTAATAAAATCCGATTTATGATATATAATTTTAAACCAAATAAACCATGTTTTAGCCATTTAACTGATAGAAAATGGTGAAAACTTAATTATGTCAATCGTTATGAACTTGGTTAATGGTTTGGTTATGGTAGTAGTTTTTAAAATGGTAAATGGTTTTGGTAATATTACTGACCAAAGCATAAATGAGCCATTTACAACACTACAAATAGTGATAGAGCTAGTCGGCTTGGTGGTAATATATCACGAACGGTGGTTGTCCATCACGGATGATAGTAGTGTAACTCGGTTGGCTATAGTACATCTCGAATAACAGTAGTTTTGATCAAGTGATGAGTGTTTGATCAAAAACATGCAGGCTGCAACACACTACTATGTTGATATGATGTCTGCCTCCATGTGTCTGGCTTTCTCCCAACGTGGCTGCTACCAATTGCCTAGGTTATCTAACCATGTCTCTTATTTTTAAGGGTTTGGATCATGGTTGTGGCACACACTGGTGAAATAATACTGAGCTCACCTTGGTCTCTTTAAGTCTAGGGTGACTCCTCCTATTAGTATTGGATGCCCTCATACAACAATCACTGATCAGTCACCCACTAGTCAAGTGATACCATGTCCAATCTCTAACCTCATAGTCAATGGTAGTCTTACAAGTCATCAACGGTGTATGCATGCATCTGTTTGGCAAAGTGTGACTAAGAGTGCTGTCAAAATGGTCTCATAATTTAATAGAAGAGAGGGAGGCAGTGAAGTGCCTATAAGAAAGGTAAGCTCTCCTCGCTACTCGTATCATCCGCCACTACTATCTTTGAAAGTGGTCCATTGTAAAATCCAAGGAAAAAATAGACTCAAGTTGGTTGAATAGTTAACTAGTGAACCACGTGGGTGTCAAGAGGGTCATTGACCTAGTTAAAAACCATGAAGCTCCACTTAGTAATAGTTTATTAACCTTATAAACATACAAACATTATTCTCATATGTATTGATAAATAGTTTGTTAATGTATATACGCTACCACTATTCTCATATATATTATTAACCATATATGTGCATTGAAAGGTAAAATGACAGACTAATGTCAAATCAACTAGCTAATAACTATAAAATATTGACTTGTTTCACAGGTTTCACATTAACCATATCCCGTTTACAAAAATTGATTTTTTTCTGTTTTACCCATTTTGAAATAGTCAAAATATGATTAATTTTTTCCCCAATTTCATAAACATGATTTTAAAAACTAATACTGTCCAATGTGATGTAAGGTATCATTTTTCACCTAAATGATGTATTTGACTTTTTTTTTGCAAAACCACTATTTATGTATATTTGGGTTTTGATTTCATTTAGATTGGCCCATTTTTACGGCGAGAAAATTTGCCTCCAAGTGTATGATTATAAAGATGATATGGTGCTTTTAGTTCCACCATCCAAACAATGTGGAACTAACTTTACTTTTTAAGAAATTATGAAGAATAAATTTTTTAAAGAAAAGGAATAGTGGGTATCAAGTAGGAGTAATTTATGGGTTGGGTTAGAGGTTAGCACCTACATGTCTAGAGCTTAAGCCTTGACATAAGAATTTTATAGTTGAATTTTATTTTTTAACGAAATAATAAATTCTTTTCGTTATATCAGTAAAACAATTAGGGTACCACTTCCTACCATCAGCATTTCAATTTAAAGTTTGCTCAATAAATTTTTCCATTTATTTTATCACTTTTATGTGGTGAAATTTTTGTTAATTATTTTCATGCTATTTAAAGTCGAGAAGATCAGGAAACGGCAATGTGGATGACCATTTACCGTCTACATTGGGCAGACGAGGGTCTAGATATTTGTATAGGCTAGGGCTTCATTTTCTGAGTCCGAATGGGCTTTGGTCAAGACTTGGGCCGGTGACAAACCACCTCAAATCCAACCCAACATATGGAATAAAATTCTTATTAGATAATATTCAATTCAGTAAAAAAATTCAAATTATATATATATATAAATATATATATATATATATATATATAATAAGATATACTCTCAACCATGTCGCAGAGAGTATTTTTGTGCCTATTTTGTTCTTGGCTATCCAATTACACCGATGACCCAAACCAAATCTACAAAAATAAAAAATAAAAAGCAGACAAAAGGCAGCCATTTTGACCGTCGGGACCGTATCCGGCCAAGTGAGGCCGGCAACAATTTTTTTTTATTGACAGTAGCTATTCCAACCACTGGCAATCAATCCTACCCTGTGAGATTAGGTCTGCATGGTCGGCGTCCCTATTGCACATCGCTGATAGTAGCGGCATTCAGGGAGGGGTGTGTGTATATATATATATATATATATATATATATATATATAGGGCAGCGCTATGGTGCGCTGCCAAATCTGAGCCGTTAGATTGAAATCTAGCGGCCCAGATTTCACTGTCTTAAATTTGATTTTCAGACCCGTCAGACCCGACTTAAACCCGCCCGCCTGTTTGTCCACGAGGCTCGCCGGCCGTCTATTTGTCTGTGGTGGCTCGTCGGACCGCCCGGTCCCCTACCTGCGGCACCCCTGCCGCTGCCCCCTCGCCCGCCGGCCGGGGGCAAGGGGGGAACGGGGGTGGGGGCGCGGCGGCAGGCAGTGGCTGGGGAGGGCGCCGGCAGGGCGGGAGGGAGGCGGCAGGATGGGGCGCCGCGGCGGGAGCGGGCAGCGTCGGAGGGCGGTCGAGCTGGCGGACGGTCGGGTTGCAGGCTGGCGGGTCTGAGGCGGCTTATCAAATTTGGGCCGCTTGATTGAAATCTAGCGGCCCAGATTTGGCACCGCATGGTGCACTGCCAAAATGGGCAGTACACCATAGAAAAATTATATATATATATATATATATATATGATTAAATCAGGTGATATATTATCAATTAGGGATGCTAATCGATGGAGTCAAGTCGAGTTCAGCCGTAGTCAAGCTCAAGTCATTTATTTTGAGTTCGAACAAAGTTCAAAAAGGGTTTGATTTGAGCCGAGTTTAATAATAAACGTTGCATGAACATATCATGGATATGACATAAACATTGTATCTACAGGCCTTAAGCTTTGAGAGTTCTAAATTCTGATATATATCCACGAGCTAAGATATATCTTTTTGTCATAATTTATCTTTTTTAATTAAATGAGATTAAAAGTTGTGCTGCGATAAAAGGTAATAAATTGAATGATTAAAGTACAACATAAATAATATATATATCAAATTATTATCAAGTATCTTTTCATTCAACATTAATTTGTCCTTAAAATTCGAATTTATCTAGATGATATCACAATATTACATTCTATCTTTTTTTATATAGGCCACGCATCAACGAAACATTTTGCCTAATAATAATAATAATAACGTGGATTTTAAAACTGTTTTAATGTGGACCTAAGAAATGGATTTTATTATTGTCAAGATAAGTAGTTGCTGGGCTTATGTTGAAAAAACATAAGTTGACGGGCTTGAGCAAAAATATGGCTCACACTATCCATGACGGCGGCGCTGTACGAGTCTGATAAAACAAGCCTACCATAACGATCGATGGTAGTTACCTGTTACGACAAGTGGATAGATTGTTGGAGGAAAAATAAAAGTAGATAGATTGCTGCTCGATGGCACCAAGTTAAAGAAGAAATAAAAGGAGGCATATATGATCGCCAACTGCCTAATCCAAATAATTGGATTCCCTGCTTTTATGTTCTTGGTCTTTTTACTTTAATAATTAGTAGTACTACGCATCCTTCTTTTTTCTTCGGCTTTACAAAGCTGTGATGCTGTTGATTGTATAGCAGCACATGCGACATGGCTACCCCAAACTCTTCCTACCGACGTGAAGCTTTCATGCCAGGACCAGCCACTTCTCCAATGGTGCAACTCTGTGTCCATTAGTAAGGTATTGCGACACCTCCTCTCTTTGATGTCCAAAACAGGAACCCATTTTTCATTGGAGTTTTGCTAACTATATCTATATCTCAAGGTATCTACTCATTTTGGATGATGAGAACCGTCTAATCTAATGGGCATGAATCTTGAGGATAAAGAAGAAAAAAATTTTTTGAAGAAGATGTTAAGACATACATCAAGATCATGGCCAGGTCACTTTATTGCATGTGGCCATTGCTTGGTTCTTTTCTCACTATGATAAGGGAGAGTAGTCTCTTTGGATCATATATTGTCCTTCACACTGGGGACACACCAAAAAGAAGGTGTGTGAAGCACTCATGCCATTCGTACAAATCATGCTTTCGAGGATCCTTATGGGCAGCAAATTGACGCACCTAACACGTTATATTATGTACTTTAATTTGCACCATATTAGTTTGAGTGCGCTGTGATTTTCTGATTTTTTCATATGACAATTAGAGGTTGAAAGAAGAATGATTAATATTGCCCAGTTTTTTTATATATGACAGCAGATTAGTTAATCTATAATGATCAGGCATCTTTTTCTTTGCGATAATTTTGTGCTTTTATTTAACATGCACCTGGTTTTTGGTTCATATTGTCTTTCACTCTGCTAAAACTTTGTGGAAACAACAGTAATACTTATCTCATGAAACAACTTGGATGAATGCTAGTTTACTAATTTGTGGTCAGTTAACACTGTTTTCATTATATACATATCCGAATCTCTGAAAAGAATTGTCTAAAGTATAAACAAGTTCTTGCTTTGAAAAAAAGCTTCTTTTATTGTTGATAAGAATCTTTAAAAGATCATTTTCTTAATCAAATAATATATTTACAAACCTAGCACTTTAGGTATCGAGTCATTTCATTCCTTGCTTGCTAGGAGACCAGTGTTGGCAGGCCAGCTCAATATCTGGAGGATTCGCCACACCCTGAATACGACAGCCAATATGTTGTACAGTAAAAGCATCTCCCATGGTACACATATGGTTCCGTAGCCCTAAACCTACTCTTCAAATTACGCTACTAGCTCCCAAGTTCCGGTACTTTTTATCTGTCAACTACTGAATCTGTGTATCCCTCCTCTTAATGCAGACATGGATGATGTGCAATGGTTTCTAAGTGAGCGGGGCGCATGTGAGAATAGTAGATGGCCACATACTTTTTATGCAGACATGGATGCAAGGAATCCACACTTCAAAAAAGGGGTGTAAGTTGATGTCGGCCCCTCTTTGCATGGGTTGGGGTTCACCATCTTTAGAAGCATTCTCATTTCTGCAAATCGAAGCAACAAATCCAAGCCGTAGGCCTACAAACCACCACCCTGGATTCCTTTTCTTCCCAACGTTTTTATTTTCAACCCATTCCACTCCGATTGGCTGAGCAAACTCAAAAGCCAAGAAGGAAAATGTCAATTTTTGAATCAATTTTTAAAGTTCAACCTGGTCGAATCAAGTTAAATTGGATTTTAAAATTCAAAATAAATTAATTTATCAAATTAAAATTTTAATTTTTGTAATCAATATTTAATTATATGCCTGTCAATATAAATTAAAATAGTAATAAGGTTTGAACTATATTGAATTTTGAAAAGATTACATGTAATATCGAGTGAGGCCGACTAATATAATACGATATTTAAAATTATACAATGTCTTGAAGAAAGTGAATAAGAGGGGTGGGGGGGGTTAGATGGTTTGTTATTCTTAAAGTAAAAAATTAAGGTGTGTTACAGGTCTTATATCTTATATGAACTCTACATTTAATTTAAACCTTTTTAGTTGGTCTCGCATAATAAAATCTATATATATGTAAAGTAGAATACATAATTAAGAGGTTAATAAAATTGTATCTCTTTTTGAGATCAACAAGATCTATTTTTAGGTTTTTAAAAATATACCAGTTTAGTGATATTTTATAATTAATTTTTGTTACAATTTCTTTAATAATTAAAATGAAAAGGTTGGAAGTATTAGGTTAAATTAAAAAATTATACATCATTTACTTTTATATTTATTTATGCTGATTTTAAATAGTGAGACCTACAAAATTAGGTCTAAAAGTGTAACTCATAGAAGTTATAAAACTATCTACACAAGGCTCTATTGTTAAGTTATGCAATGCACACCAATAAAAATTTTCCCACTTTCCCTCTCTTGAATTTGATTGGCTCATTAAATTAGCCACAGGGGTCATTCTTACATGGCAACCTTTTTAGGCCAATTATATTTGAGGTGGGGAAAATTGATTAAAATTTTGGCGATGTACAAAGAATTTCCCTTTTATGTTTGTCCACTCAATACGGAGTAGTAATCATTTTTGTTTCAAGAGTTATTCTGATCAACCTTATTTTTTGCGTGGGAAACAGTAGTGATCCTTTGATGGTTCTGTTTTGGCTCTAGGTGGGGAAGGGCCTTAGCCTGCTGCTGCTCAAATCCAAGGCCATAAAACGGCAGTTTCTTTTATAGGTCCACCACTTAAGCCCTTCTTGGAACTTAGTCGAGAGCGAGAAGGACTTCTCATGTCAAGACTTTGTCTCATATACTGGTTGTATACTCTAGAATACGAATCACTGCCCTATATCATATACATCAGAAGCTTCGACCAATAACGAAACCTGTTGATCTAAAACCACCCACCGCGCACATGGCTAACAGCTCTGGTTCAGTGGTCCACTACAGCCTCAACACTAGTGCTCCTTCATTGTGCTGTTCCTCCGTTTAAGCCCCATTACTAGTCGATCTACTCAATCTGTACAAACTTGATCATGTTCTCCCTTCTCCCTATAAGAAGAATAAATCAGCACTGATCAGATGGAAGGACGGAAGATCGACTACACGGCAGTAGTTAGTAGTTGGTACAAATAGAATGTTTATTGGATGTAGTATGTATTTCAGAAATTGCAGTTGCAGTTGTATATGAACATTTCATTGTAGGACTGCAGGAGTGTACGTAATGGCATTAATATAATGCAGTAAGGCACCAAGCTAGGCATGCGACCACATGCAACTTTAAAGTGGGGAGTTGATCATTATGATCACCACTTCTCTAGAGCCACGGCGGGTTTGCCCCCTAGCTAGACGCATGTTCTCTTCGCCTTTTCTGTACTTTGCAATAACCATGCGCGTCAGCTGGGGACCGTTAACGAAACAGTGGCATTGAGAGTGGACTTGTATGTTGGGGATTATTGGATTGGGGCTTTACAGTGCAAACGCACTGGGAAGGGGAGGTTGGGAACCATCATTAGTGCATCACTGGTTTGGTGACTTAAGGCTTCCTCTTATGACACCTTGAGAGTTGAGACTTACCCATCACTGGCGGAAGATAAAGGTCGCTAGCTTTCTACTTGGTTTCGTATTAGCACTTCGAACTTGAACAACTGTTCCAGGCCATCCAACTATTATGAGCCGGCGGTTGATAAAACGGAAAGTTCTTTCTTTTAGACAATTACCATGGAACTTTGTGCGCAGCCCATACTTATCGAAACAAACGATCCGCTTGCTAGATACGCAACCAGCTTGTTGGCGTAATTTTTCCGTGGAGAAACCCAGAGAGTTGGACTCCACCCGTGATAAACTGTGACTCACGTTTAGTTTTTAATATATCTTATATTGATTGAATAACATTTTAGATAAAATTTTAATGAATTTTCTCGCATACAATATTTTTTGAAAAAATGACAGTAAAAAAAATGTTGTGAAAATAAAATTTTTTCTTAGTGATCAAGTTTAACTTCGGTGACAGTCAATTGATCCATTATGCTGCAGGATAAATTTATTTTATATTTTATATCTTATTATATAATTAATTTCTTCACAGCTGCAAACATTGGAGGCCAATTAAAAGTAGTATGAATAATTTCTTCACAGCAAAAAGCAGCGAGGCCAAATAAAAGTGGAAAATATGAGTTACCTACAAACACTAATCTAGTAGCGGACTTATAACCCGCTTTTAGTCTTGGTTTAGCTCTCCATCATTAATATATGACGGTTTTGGATCCCACATGAGATGACAACAGGAACCACTTCCACCAACTCAATAATTAAGATGAAATAAGAGCATTCCATTTATACCGCCATGGTTTTGTTCAAAAGTTCATTTCATTACTGCCACCGGACGAATCCATCCAAGCGCCTGCAATCGAGTCCCTAAATTCCTAGAATGTTTATCAATCCAATCTGAGTAATTGCTAGTCAACTCTAATAAATCCACCCATCAAATGAAACAATTCAATTCCCTTATAAGAAACGAACCTTTAAATGCTATCAAGTGCCACCAGCCATATTATTTTTAGAGACTAGACCGCGAGAGTTAGCAGGGGCTCACGATCCTACGAAGAAGAAGACACAGAAAAATGGCACGCTTTACTGACCGATGCCCTTCTTTGGGTACCTTCCCTCACCAATTTGGTTCCACACTTCCATTTGTTATGAGTTGATATCATGCCAGCTCCCTTCTCATCTCATGTTCGGACCACCGCCATCTCGATCTCCTCCAGCCTAATACTTGCTAATCAAACCTCTCTTGTATATAATATATTCATATCCAACATCCCCATTTAGTCATCGTCTTAATTGACTGTGCCAACTCTGCTGAGGTGATGAATTGAAAACCTTAATAAAACGACTGTTTTATTATTTAACTAATGAGAAATCATATGTTTATATATGCATGCATGATGTGGCTGGTTGGAGAGATGATTCTTCATCAAGATTGCTGTCGGTTGTCATGTTCGCATGTCCAAGAAGCAGTATAAGTACTTCTTTAATTTTCTATGGCGATTGAATGAGCCCAAATCATCTGGTTGTCAATTATCATAATGGGGATCAATTGACAAAGAATGGAGGATGGTTGAGGCAAAACTCAACAAATTTAATGAAACTCAGACATTTAACTGCGTACCATCTCAGTCAAACAAACTACAGCACAAAAAATCATTCTAACTATTATTAATACTCTCCGCTATAAATTAAATTTCAGTGTAGCATTCAATATGTTGACCGATTGAGTATGAATCCACCCTGTTGTACGGTAGGTGCTACAGCCTTAGTCCATGGATGCGCCGGGTGCTGGGATTGGGCAGTTGTTCCCAACACAATCGGGTTCGAGACGAGTAGCAGGGTGCTATTCAAGTGGTGAAACAGCAGACCGAGGTTAACACGTGTTATAGTTGCAGGGTAGACAAACTAAGTGGCTATGCTCGAGCGACGAAGAAACCTCCAAGATAGCATTAAACAGGTGCTGGTGATTGAGCATCGCGACTAAGCGTGATGGGCGTGTCGGCATATGCGTTGGCGGAGCGAGGTTGAGGGCGACCAAGCGTACCGAGCAGTGATGATCATTATACTGAGGGTGGACAAGCACTGCCGAGCAGCAATGTCAAGCAGCGCGTACGAGCAAAATGGCACGAGCATGGTGCAAGTGTGTTCGGTAGCAGTGCACGAGCACTGGGGCGTGGCACGAAAGTGTACCAAGCCAAATAGCGGCATGCTCTCGGTAACGAGGATCCAGCGGTAGCTTATGCCGAGGTTTTGGGTGGTGCACGATGTCCAGCAGATGCGCATCCCGACTTTTGCGGTGGTGACTGGGGACATGTTTTGAGGAACTACCGATAAGATACAGTATTTTGGGAGATTACAATATCTTATCCTCATACACAAGCAATGGGTTTGCAACTGTTCTCCAAGGGATATACGTGGATGAATCCAACCAGAATTGTGGCTATAAACACAATGACGTGGGCATATCCTTGGGACAATCTTTTGCGAAAAGATTTGGAGCAAGATATTGGTTTATCTGGAGTCCAGGGTTCATATGTGAAGCTTCTTTACAAAGAGGAGAAGGCCGTCTACAAGAAAAAGAGGAAGAACGTTGGAATTGTTCTAGTGCAAAGTTTGTGTCTTTCCTGTGGAGTGGAGAGAAACCTCATCAAGTAAGGGGCGTAGTGAAGTGCTGCAGGCTGGTTCAGGGAACTAGTTCTGCACGTTGGGTGGCTGCATTGGTTGGTCGAAGTTCGCTTTGGATTGAGGTACAGCTCTGGTTCTTCTACAACCCGTTTGCAATTACTAGCTAAGGGTCTTTTCATGTAAGACAAGTTGGTCGTAGGCATCAACTTGGGGTCGTAAACGTGAGGACATATTGTGAGTGAGGTACTAGTTTGTTCTTGCTACTCTTCGGGGAAGAGTCAAGCACCGTGTGCATGTCCATGGTGTCAAGCAATTAGGGTAGATGATTGTTTGTTTCCATGTTTTCTAATAATTGATTCAAGGTTGGGACAGGGGTCCCGTAATTGTGGCATCGACGTCTGATTTTGTGGTACCGATAGCCGGTTTGTGATTCTAGGGCTGCGTTGCAATACTGAGTGGCGGGTTCGGTGTTTGGGGATCGATAAAGCATGATCGATCATAGTCACTACACACTACTACTTGGCGGGTTTATATTTACTACGTGTTGGTTGGTCATGAGCTATTTACTGGTAGTCGATCAGCAATACTGGGCGCTGGGCAATTGAGTGCTGGTAATTATGATCGGTGTTGCGATGTGTTTGCAGGAACGAGTGGGAAGCCTCGTGCCACTATTCTGAGCGGTAATCTACTGTGTCACTATTTGCAGCGGCATAGTCCAGGTAGAGGGAATTGCTTCGTGCCGCTATTTGGAGCGGTAGCTGCGTGCTGCTAGGTGTAGCAGTAGCGTGCAACATCTATGTTGTTATTTGGTAGCGGCATTTCTGTTGCGTATTCGGGGCAAAGGCTGGTGTTTTGGGTGAGAAGCACACTGCGTAGTGTGCGGTTGGGGCGAAGAATTTGCTCCCCTTGTGCGCCCTATGACAGACGTATCAGAGCTAGATTCGATGGAACCTAAGGTTGACGAAGCAGGTCTGGTAATGCAAGTGCACACTTTGCTTTCAAGGGAAGACACTCCATGTACTACCGTTGAACCAATTTGATGGATACACATTCTACTGATGCCCTTAGAGAGACATTTGCACGGTTGGAGGTGCTTGTAGGAGGGTCTACTAGTGATGGAGACAGACATACCACCTTTGACAAACTACAGTCCTTCGTAGAAGGGTTGTGGGATGTTAAGTGTTTAAAGTATATAATATTTACCTATGTTTTTAATATGATTTTGTACTTCCCGGGTATAAATATTATTAATTGGGTGATATTTCTCATTTTATTTTAGTTAATTAATATTTTATTAGATATGCTTAATTTTGGTGTTTCAATGCAAAAAAGATGAATAAATTAAGCTTTGGATTTGATTGGTCATGACACTTGGCCCCACCCAATGGCTACAATTTATGGTGTTCAATGGAGTCGAAGAGTTAAAAACTTAAACGGACATCATAATTAATTAGACTACGTCGATTTGTGAACACCCTCTTCAAATTTTTGTATCTCCACTTCTATATAAAGGGGTGGCCATTTGTAGTTTGAGATATCACATCTCATCTCTTGGCTTTGGAGTGTAGTGAAAGAAATAGTTTTAGTTTTTGAATTCTTTTCTTTTCATAATAAAAAGTAGTTTCTTCTTCATATTATTTTCTATTTTTATTATGGGGTGGTCTTATATTTCGTTCTAGAGAAGAATGAAACTTAACATGATTTAATTGAATTTATTTCAAGCTCTTACTCTTTTATTTAATCGGATTGTTTGAATTATCATGTTCTAAATGCTAAGAGTATATTGATCACCTATTTCTTAGATCATGGGGTTTAATTAGATTTTGGAAGAAATTAATTAGATTAGTCATTGATAATTCACCATACGACGAGTCTTTTGACTTGTTTATCATTGTGGATGCAAAGGGGATCAGTTTAGTAATTCATCAAATAAAGCCATAATTCTCTTTGTGAAGAAGATATTGATGTGGATGAGATAGTTAAAGTATTAGATTGACAACCAATTTTGCCACAACGATTCAAAATTGTGGAAACCTTATATCTACCATTCCACAGATTGCTGCCATCAGTTGAAGTACCACCTATTTTGGAGCTAAAGCAACTTCCAAAACATCTCCGGTATATTTTCATAGGGTTTAATGACACTCTTTCCATTATTATATCTTCAGAGCTAACTATATTGCAAAAAAATCTGATTAGAATACTAAAAGATCACAAGTCAGCTATTGCTAGGACTATAGCAGACAAACATGGCATCTGCTGTGGTTGCTGGTCATTTTCTCCTGGACAAAAGTTTTTTCCACATGGTGCAATTGAAATTAAGACTAATAAGGGGATCGATCATTTAAAGTCAATGAAGCATAGGTCAAGTCCAAATTCAGTTATTCATGATAATCATCCACTGACTAATTAGTTGAGAGAGTTCTCTTTCACTTCTTTTTCTTTATCTTCATTTTTATTTTGTTCAACATTGAGGACAATGCTTAGTTTAAGTTTGGGGGTGATGCTTTAATTTTGTGCATATTGTTCATGCTCGACTCATGTTTAGATTTAGATAAATATATATATATATATATATATATATATATATATATATATATATATCATTGTAGTTTAGTGTAAAAATTTTATTATGCAATGATATTTTAGTCTTTTGGTTCAATGATAGATACATGTGAATTAGTCTTACCTTTCTTGAGAAAACTTGATTAACTGATATGAGGGGTGAACTGGATAAAAGATTACATTCGAGAGTTGGTTCTCTACCTTATATTATTTTCACAATCTTTTCGTTTAGATGATTTCAATGAATGTTTTGCAATTAGGATTGTATATGATGGTCATGACTTTTAGAATTTTCCCTAGCGAATTTCGAGGCGAAATATTTGGCTTGCTATGTTGGTGGAAAATAATATAGGCATTTCTTCTTGTTGAGTGTGGGTCTTTCTTCAAGCCTACCTAATATAAATTATCATCTGTACACAATTTTATGGCCTTTATTAAACATATTTGTTTGATTACCCTTATTGTAGCCTTGGCTTTTTTATTGAATATATATCTGGCTGTTTGAGTCCTAGCACCCTAGTATTTTGAATTTGTTCTAAATTCTAACAAGGATGAAACTTTGAGTTGTATAGGGGAAGGCATTGCATTTTATAGAGTGTTGATTGAGTAGATAGTGTGGACTTTCCTGACACTTTGCTTTGTAAAAAAACAAAAGAAGAAAAACAAAAGAAAAAAGAAGAAGAAATTGAAAAAAAAAAGATGAGGCAATGATCCTCCACCAGTAAACACACGATGAAGCAATAGTCTTCCACTGATTTGAAATAAAAGAAAAAAGAAAAGTAGTAGGTAGTCAATGGAAAATCAAGGCAAAGTTAATTCTTATATTGGGTCAAGTCAATACTACATTTAAGGAAATTTGTGTCATATTGCTTGGGGATTTGTTGTACATGTATGTCAGGATTTAGAAAGATTTTTAATTCTAGGGTGCACATTAGCCTCTGATTTTTCTATCTTATTTATCCTATTTTTAGTCCCTAGCCCCTGGACCCGTTACAACATAAAAAGACTTATTGATTCCATTAATTGGCATTACCTACATTAGTGGAGATGAGAGCGAAAGGTAAATATATTTAAGCATGTACTTAATTGTATTCTCTTGGTTGCAGATGAGAATGATAAGCTAATGGACTATCACACATACCGACAGAGCTTTCTTTTGGATGTGATTGATGAAAGGGAATTTCTAATTTAATTGACATCTTATTGACTCTTGAGGGTTTGATTGAGAATCATATGAGAACATAATGGTGGGGATTAAGTATTTTTGTGCAGTAAAATTTTCTTAGTTATAAATTTTGCTCAGGACGCGCAAAAGTTTAAGTTTGGGGGTGTGTTAAGCGTTTAAAATAGACAATATTTACCCATGTTTTTAATATAATTTTGTACTTCCCGGGTATAAACATTATTAATTAGGTGATATTTCTTGTTTTATTTTAGTTAATTAATATTTTATTAAATATGCTTAATTTTAGTGTTTCAATGCAAAAAAAGATGAACAAATTAAGCTTTGGATTTGATTGGTCATGACACTTGGCCCCACCCAATGGCTACAATTTATGGTGTTCAATGGAGTCGAGGAGTTGAAAACTTAAAGGGACATCATAATTAATTAGACTACGTCGATTTGTGAACACCCTCTTCAAATTTTTGTATCTCCACTTCTATATAAAGGGGTGGCCATTTGTAGTTTGAGATATCACATCTCATCTCTTGGCTTTGGAGTGTAGTGAAAGAAGTAATTTTAGTTTTTGAATTCTTTTCTTTTATAATAAAAATAGTTTCTTCTTTATATTATTTTCTGTTTTTATTATGGGGTAGTCTTATATTTTGTTCTATAGAAGAATGGAATTGATTTAATTAAATTTATTTCAAGCTCTTACTCTTTTATCCAATCAGATTGTTTGAATTATCATGTTCTAAATGGTAAGAGTAAATCGATCAACTATTTCTTAGATCATGAAATTTAATTAGATTTTAGAAGAAATTAATTAGATTAGTCATTGATAATTCATTATACGACGAGTATTTTGACTTGTTTGTCGTTATTGTCAGAAGATACACAACACCGTATGCGATTGTAAGGCAAATTTTAATGCATTATTTTGTTAATTAATCAATTATTACCAGGAGGCAGAAATTGAGGCAAAATAATAGAAGCATGAAGGAGTAGGAGCCACCATATCATATAATTATCCTAGATCGACAATCCGAGGGAATAAAGGATAAGAGTAAGATTTGATGAAGATTGAATTCATGTTAAGGGAAATTTGACTCTAGAACGAGTGTTGTCATTTTAACTTTGCCTTTAATTTAAAGTTATTACTCAGATTTAGTTAAGTCGGTTGTCTTTGTTTTGTTCTTCATTTTATTTTCTTTAATTAATTTAAGGAAATTCATCTCCATATGGGGCGATACTCGAATTCATCATTCTATCACTTGTTTCGACCATGTATACTTGCATGTTATTGAAAATATTCTAACATGAGACTTGAATACTCAGTTTACCACTTGGGCCGAGTCCAGTCATGCAAGGAGTGAAATGGCAGAGATGGGGGATCTCCGGGCTGCTGTTGAAGCATTACATACAGATGTAGTTTTGCTCAAGAAAGTGTGGATGAGGCAGCCTTAGCAAGTACTTGCTTATCATGCAACAGAAGAAACCATTCCGGGAAGGCTCAAGGTGACCGAGCCAAAGAAGTTTGAGGGGAATAGATCAGCCAGGGATCTAGAGAACTTCATCCGGGACATGCAGGAATACTTCACTGCTGCAAAAGGAGCTTCAAGAACAATTCTTGCCAACCAACACTACATGGGTGGCTAGGTCTCGATTGCAATGATTGAGGCAAACAGGAACTGTGAGGGAGTACATCAAAGAATTCAACTCTTGTCTCCTTGACATCAAAAATATGTCTGAAGATAATAAGTTATTCAACTTCATCAATAGTTTGCAAACATGGGCGCAAATGGAACTTAAAAGGCAGAAAGTACAGGATTTACCTGCAGCTTTGGTGGCAGCTGACACTCTAGTGGATCTCAAGCCGACAACCAATAATGCAGATAATGTGCAGGGCAAGAAATCCTAGAGTGGTCAAGGTAGCAAGCGAGATGGCTGAAAAAAGTTGTCTAGTCAACCAAAGAAGAAGTGGAAAGACATCAGGGTAGGAAATTTGGACCGGAAGGTGGTTGATGTAAAGAAGTTCGGGTGTTTTTGTGTAATGGTCCACATCTGGCTAGGAGTGCCCGACCAAGGGCAAGCTGAGTGCCATGGTGGCTGATGCAAACTGGCACCAGGAGGGTGTGGGGTCTTCTGCTCGAGTATCTACCCTTCAGATACTTGGGGTGTTGAGAGCTGGGTGTGCAGCTTCAGGGGGAGCTAATTTGATGTTTGTTCCGTGTGTAGTGAATGGGAAGAAGGTTTCAGCCTTGATTGACACTGGTGTGATGTACAGTTTTGTCTCCAAGGGGATGGCTACGGAGCTAGAGCTGAAGACCGGGACCAACATGAGCAGGGTTAAGGCAGTGAATTCTCAAGCAAGGCAAGTGGACGACATTTCTAGGAATGTTAGACTGTGCTTGGGGGAGTATGAGGGCAGAGTGGATCTCATGGTCATCGAAATGGATGACTTTGGTTTGATGCTCGCCAATGCTTTCATGAGGACTGCTGGACTGGGAGTGTTCTCACAACTAGGAGGTATACTGATCATGGACAAGGTGGGTGCAAGCTTTGTTCGTGCCAGTGGGAGGCCTTCTGGGGTTGAGGACTGTACTTTTGGAAATGAGCACTTGTCAGCAATGCAAGTGGCTCGAGGGTGCAAGCGGGGCACCTCGACTTATCTTGCTGTGATGATGGAGGTCCAGCTGGACCATGTGGTGGTGGTGCCAGATGAGCTGCTAGGGCTGTTGGATGAGTATTCCGACATCATGCTAGCGGAGTTGCCAGACGGGTTACCTCCCAAGAGGATGGTCGAACACTGGATCAAGCTTAGAGCCAGGGGCGAGAGCACCAGCAAAGGTGCCATACAAAATGTCGCCGAAAGAACTCACAAAATAGAAAATCCAGCTAGGCTACTGGATTCGGGGAAGATTCAGCCATCTACTATACCGTATGGGGCGCCAGTTCTCTTCCAGGAGAAGCACGACAGATCTTTGAGATTATGTGTCGAGTATCGGGGACTGAACAAGGTGACTATCAAGAAGAAGTACCATGTTCCTTTGATAGCTGATCTATTTGATAGGCTGAGTGGAGCGCAGGTCTTCACCAAGCTGGACCTGAGGTCAAGTTATCGGCAAGTCTAGATCACGCCGGAGGATGTGCCTAAGACGACTATGGTCACATTGAATTCCTTGTGATGCCGAATGCGCCAGCTACATTTTGCAATCTTATGAATGAGGTGTTTCACGATTTTCTGGATAAGTTTGTAGTTGTGTATCTAGACGACATAGTCGTATACAGTGAGTCCACGGAGGATCACCGGGGACACCTGAAACAAGTTATGGATCGGTTGAGGGAACATCAGCTCTATGTCAAAGAAGGAGAAATGTGAGTTCAGCCTAGGGGAAATCAGTTTCCTGGATCATTGAATTGGTCAAGGGTCGGTGCACATGGAGGAATAGAAGGTCCGAGCTATTATTGACTGGCCAGAACTGACTAAGGTGACAGAGGTCAGGAGCTTCCTAGGTTTGGCCAATTACTATCGGAAGTTTATACATGGCCACAGCCATGTAGTGTCACTGTTGACTGATCTGTTAAGGAAGGGATAGTCATGGGCATGGACGGGTTCATGCCAAGCAGCCTTTGACAAAATAAAAGCTGCGATATCATCGAAGCTGATACTGAAGTTATCAAACTTCAATCAACCGTTTGAGGTGGTGACTGATGCCTCAGACAAAGCCGTCGGAGGAGTACTATAGCAGGATGAGCATCCTATCACTTTTGAGAGATGGAAGTTGAAGGACGCTGAAATGTGGTATTCAGCGCACGAGAAGGAAATGCTCGCAGTGGTACACTGTCTTCAAGTGTGGCGGGTTTACCTGCTAGGATCTAAGTTCTTGATGATTACAGACAATGTCGCTAACACTTTCTTCAAGACCCAAAAGAAATTGTCCCCGAGACAAGCAAGGTGGCAGGAATTTCTAGCTGAGTACGAATTTGAGTGGTTGCACCAGCTGTGAAAGACTAATCAGGTGGCTGATGCCTTGAGCCGAATGAATATGGAAATGGTGGCCGCTATGTTAGAGGTTGAGACATTGTTACTAGGGCAGGTTCGGGAGTTAGCAAGGACGGATCTAGAATACAGGAAGCTGGTTGACAGAATCAGTGCAGGACTGGTTTGGAAATATTGGCTAGATGATGGTGTGGTCTATGCTAGTGAGGTTCGGCTTTATATCCCTACAGATAGGCTACAACGAAAGCTGATGGAGGAGTCCCATGACACCTAGTAGACAGGACATCTTGGGAGAGATAGGATGCATGCTCTAATGGTCAGCCCGTATTATTGGCCGGGGATGAAGGCTGATATAGAGGCTTTTGTGAGGTCTTGTCTGGTGTGCCAACAAGACAAGGTGGAGAGACAACTAGAGGCAGGCTTGCTACAACCTCTACCAACACCTACGAGACCGTGGAGTTCGGTTTCGATGGACTTTGTGTCCGGGTCCCCCAAGGTTAGGGGGATGTCGTCAGTGATGGTTGTAGTTGATTGATTTTCCAAATATGCCATAGTTGCAGTAGCTCCACATGCATGCTCAATCAAGAAAGCTGCTGAATTGTTCTTTAAGAATGTGGTCAAGTACTTTGGTGTACCAACGAATATTGTGAGTGATCGAGACACCAGATTCACAGGCAGGTTCTGGACGTGTTTGTTCAGGTTATTGGGGAGTAAGCTGAATTTTTCTATAGCCAATTACCCTCAGTCTGACGAGCTGACTGAGAGGATGAATGCTTTACTCGAAGAGTATTTGAGGCATTTCGTCTCAACCAGTCAGGGGAACTAGTTGGAGCTTCTTGACGTGGTGCAGTTTAATTACAATCTGCACCATTCTTCAGCCATGGGGCTGAGTCCTTTTGAGGTCGCAACAAGCTACCAGCCTCTTACACCACTAGAGGTAGCTTTGCAGGGATGTGGAGCGAAGTGTCCAGCTGCATACAAGTTTGCCAGGGATAGGCAAGAGCTGTATGAGGATGTGATGGATTCATTAGCCAAGGCAACATGCCAAATGAAGAAAGTATGCTGACTTGAGAAGAAGGCCAGTGTCATTTTGCGTAGGGGACAAGGTAATGCTGAAGCTCAAGCCACAGATTTGGAAGAAAATCAGGTGTACCGAAGTGCATCGGGGGTTGGTGCAGTGGTATGATGGTCCTTTTGTGGTGGAGAAGGTGATCAGGAGCGTGGCTTACAGGCTGAAGCTTCCGAAGAGGTATCAAATCCATCCAATGTCCCATGTTAGGTTTCTCAAGCCATTCTATCAGGATTTGGTCAATCAAAGGAGAGCTCATCCAAGGAGAGCTCCGCCTACTATCCGGAAACAATATGAGAAAAAGGTGGGGAAGATTTTGGCACATAGGCAAGGTGCACCAAACACCGGAACTGATTATCTTATCAAATGGAGAGGGGAACCGAGGAGTGAAGCTAGTTGGGAAAGAGAGAGGGACTTGTAGCAAATCGAGAAACAAATCAGAAAGTACCATGGAGGACTTAACCCTCCGATGAGGACATCGGATCTCATTGGTGGGGGAGAGCTGTTACAGCCTTAGTCCATGGATGCACCGGGTGTTGGGATTGGGCAGTTGTTCCCAGCACAATCGGGTTCGAGACGAGTAGCAGGGTGCTATTCGAGTGGTGAAACAGCTGACCAAGGTTAACACGTGTTATAGATGCAGGGCAGACAAACTAAGTGGTTGTGCTCGAGCGACGAAGAAACCTCAAGATGGTGCTAGTCGGGTGCAGGTGACCGAGCATCGCGACTAAGCGTGATGGACATGTCGACATATGCATCGGCGGAGCGAGATTGAGGGTGACTGAGCATACCGAGCATTGCTGATAATTGTATCGAGCGTGGATGAGCAGTGCCGAGCAGCATGTCGAGCAACACGTACCGAGCAAAATGGCACAATCTTGGTGTGGGTGTGTTCGGTAGCGAAGCACGAGTGGTGGGGGCATGGAGCGTAAGCGTACCAAGCCAAATAGTGGCATGCCGGTATTTGGAGCGGTAGCTTGTGCTGGGATTTTGAGCGGTACACGATGCCCAACAGATGTGCTTCCTGACTTTTGTGGTGGCAACTGGGGATGTGTTTTGAGGTTGTTCTGATGTCCAAGCAAAAGCCAAGGTCAAGCCAGGGCGAGGCGCGATGACTTATGGCGTAGCCAAAAGTCTGAGTTGATGTTAACTGCCGATAAGTTATGGTATCTTGGGAGATTACATTATCTTATCCTCATGCACAAGCAATGGGTTTGCAACTATTCTCCAAGGGATAAATGTGGATGAATCCAACCAGAATTGTGATACTAAACACAATGGCGTGGGCATATCTTGGGGCAATCTTTTGGGGAAAAGATTTGAAGCAAGATATTGGTTTATCCGGAATCCAGGGTTTACACGTGAGCCTTCTCTACAAAAGGAGAAGGTCGTCTACAAGAAAAGAAGAAGAACAATGGAATTGTTCTAGTGCAAAGTTTGTGTCTTTCCTGTGGAGTGGAGAGAAAACCCATCAAGTAAGGGGGCATTGTGAAGTGTTGTAGGCTGGTTCGGGAACTAGTTCTTCACGGTGGATGACTGCATTGGTTGGTCGAAGTTTACTTTGGATTGAGGTACAGCTTTAGTTCTTCTACAACCTGTTTGCAATTACTGGCTAAAGGTCTTTTCATGTAAACAAGTTGGTCGTGGGTGACAACTTGGGGTTGTGAACATGAGGACATATTGTGAGTGGGGTACTAGTTTGTTCTCACTGCTCTTCAGCGGAAGAGTCAAGCACTGTGGGGTTTGCATATCCATAGTGTCAAGCGATCAGGGTAGATGATTGCTTATTTCCTTGTTTTCTAATAATTGATTCAAGGTTGGGACAGGGGTCCTGTAATTGTGGTGTCGGTGTCTGATTTTGTGGTAGCAGTAGCCGGTTTTGTGATTCTGGGACTGCGTTGCAATACCGACCAAGGGGTTCGGTGTTTGGGGATCAATAAAGGGTGATTGATCATAGTCGCTGCATACTACTACTTGGAGGGGTTTATATTTACTGCGTGCTGATTAGTCGTGAACTATTTACCGGTAGTCGATCAGCAATACCGGGTGCTGGGCAGTTGAGTGTTGGTAATTGTGATCGGTGTTGCACTGTGTTTGCAGGAACGAGTAGGAAGCCTCATCCGCTATTCTGAGTGGTAATCTATTGTGTCGCTATTTGCAGCGGCATTGTCCAAGCAGAGGGAATTGCTTCGTACTGCTGTTTGGAGCGGTAGCTGCGTGCTGCTAGGTGTAGTGGTAGCGTGCAGCGTCTGTGCTGTTATTTGGTAGCGGCATTTCTATTGCTTAATTGGGGTGAAGGCTGGTGTTTCGATTGAGAAACATGCCGCACATTGTGTTGTTGGTGCGAAAAATTTTGCTCCACTTGTGCGCCCGCGACAGTAGGCCATTCTAAGTGCTTTGTTCTTATGGCCAAACAGAACAAGATTATCATATATGTTGTCAAAGCACGTTGTCTTGACATATATAAGTGCAAAATAATTTGGACTCTAATTTTAAAAGCAAGTAATGACATAGCAAAACATTTCACTAGACCTTTCGAAGTTATATTGTTCAAAAAAATTTTAATTTCTATTTTTTTTAATTACATGCTGTAACCGACATAAGATTTATATTTTCAGTAAAGCAGTTTAGAGATTTTTTACGTGTTCTGCTCGGGCGGCGGGCACTTTTTTATATTTTTTAACCGCAATTTAAAGGCGGCATGCATCCCTACGTACGTGTACCTACGTGCCATGTGGCTTGTGCTGAGTTGCCAGCTCGCAGGTTTATATGCCATGCGGCAACATTTATGTTGAGTTGCTAATGTGTAAGAGCCCATAAGAAAAAAATTACTCGTTATATTTGGGCTCAATTATCTCATATCATTGCTTTAAAAACAAAAAACAAGTCTCATTTCATTTGTTAATTTGTTGATCCAAAGTTAAAATTAATAATAATGATTAAATTATATGTGCCAAAACTATAACAAATGTTAATATAGTTGGCTTTTGGGTTTTCATGAAACAGCACTATAAAAGATTCCGACTTTTTCCATGATTTAATAAGCTTAAATTACATCATAAAATATTGGTGGCAAACTTTTTGTCCAATTTCAAGGGTGGGAAAATGAAAAAGATCAATTCATATTACTTATAAGTTTAAAAATAATACTATTATTTCGTGTTGTTAAAAAAAGTGTGGCGGTTACTTTTAATAATATAATATTTTATAATGTATGCAAATCAGGATAATAAAAAAATGGCAAATCAAACCATGTCGATTTAAACTATCATTTCTTCTCTTTTTAAGCACCCCCTAAAATGGGATGATCCTGCCTAGTCCCTATTATGACCCACCAGGCCTAAGCATGAAAATGAAGTAGGATGGACGGAGACAGGGGAAAGAATAATCAGATGGTCACATGGATGGTGAGTACTAAGAAAATGGAGGTGCTGCAAGTGCAGCTATGAATATAATGAAAAACGTATTCCCATGAAAATGGGATAGAAAACCTTCAAACCTTAAGAAATTGACATAGTTTCCCTTACAAGCAAATGAATTATCACATACTTGAACTCCTTATTAATTTCTCACAAAATTGAAATTTGAAACACTTTATTATTTTGACTCCCCTAATTTTTCCAGCCCCATTAAATTCAGACCCAAAGCTATTTTTAAGTGAACTTGTAGAGTATTAGTGTTCAAATATTCTGAAAACCAATAGAATAATTCTCGATAACTTCACAACCCTTACGTGTCAAATTTAATCTCAACCAGACGTTAATTAAAAATTTTTTTGTGGGCAATCTAAATAAAAGCTTTTTTAGAGTGTTAAAGTAAAGAAATGAGTTAAAGTAAAGAAATGAGTTTTTTTATAAAAGCTATATATTGTTTTTTTCAGGCAAGTAAAGTAGAGAAATGAGTTGTAGTGCTGGGCACTCAGCTGTCACGAGGAGGCATCAGCTTTTTACAAAAACTTTGATTTCACTTTTAAAGAAGAAGCTCTGCGTCCCTGTCATTCACCTTCCCTGCATACTCTTAGTACTATTCTATTCCTATTATATCATAAAAAAGCGGACCAACAACGTGGGCCCACTTTTCACTTTGTATCCTTCATTTGTTTGCTCTATTCGATTGTCCAATGCGCTCTCCGGCGTAGCGATCGTATAGCTGGCACCTTGGTTTCTTCCGCTTTTTGGCTTGTGGATATTAGTAGTATTAATTAATTGATAATAATGCTTTGAAAAAAGTATTAATTAATTATATAATAATAATAATACACCACCAGCTTATAAGTCAAAGCAGCTGCCCCGGTCATGTATGATCTAGTGACATCTCAACGACAATCATAACATAAATGCAATCAGGAATAATAACATATTTTTTGTCATTTGATACCTACAAATGAATACAAACTCTGATTAAATTATTTCTTGAAGTTATGTTTATAATGAACTTATCACGATAATTTAATAAAAGTATAGGTCCCTTCTTTTCATTACAGGAAAGGTTTATAATATTCGTAAAGTGAAATTTATAGTGAGTATTAAAGTGTGCAATTTTTTTAACTGATTCAATATTCAAAATAAATTATAAAGATTAACACAAACTCGCCTAGAAAATATCTTCAGCCACATTGCATTATTAGGGAGAGAACGTATTTAATTATGCCACGTTATAACAGATAAAATATTTTACAAGTTTTTGTGCACAATAAAATATATTTTAAAAAATGTCAGAGGATTTTGTTTTAAAACAAGAAAGACTTACATTAACAAAGCAAAATCCAAAGACAACAAATAATACAGATGCAAACACATGTTTGTGTCAATAATATTTGATTAAATGTACCTTTAATTTATAGGGCCAAACCTCATTTTGTAGAAAAATATATAAAAGATAGTAAATATAAATCACTCGTTAACTAAAGAATCAAAAGGAAATTCGGTCATCTACTAATCAATATTTCATCCAAAAACTAAGTGTCCATTTAGTTGGTGCAAAAATAGTGTAAAAAAATATATTTCTTAGGAAATAAAAATGCAATAAAATGAAATAATATGAAAGTTTTCAATTTTTTCCATACATATTTGGATAATGGAAAAATAAGATAAAAATATCACATTGTAAAATTTTTACATAAACTTGCTTTAATTGAAAAAAAATTTATTAAATTTTTGGACATCCAAACACAAGGAAAATTTTTTCTCTAAATTTTACATTTCTTTCGTGTAATTCTAGGACAACCAAAAGAATAATTTTATTACTTCACTATGTTGTGATGCACTAGCCTCGAATAAAATAATTTTAGCGACGAAAAAACTATCCATTTATAATGACTAAGATTATTGACTCATAAAATTGATCTTGGTTTTGCCTCTATGATAGCAAAAGTGGATGATTTTAATTATTGCTAGTTGAGATGCCTCACTGCCTACACAATGCATGGCCTATATATGGGATATTTTTAATTTTAGAGGAGACATTTGCTTGTGGTAGGGAAGGGAGAAATATTATTTATTATGTGTGAGAAGGAAAGAAAATATTTAAGGTGTGAAATGCCCTTAAAAAATATTTTACCCTATGAAGGGATTTAGCTCACTCAAGAATATAGTGGGTTGGGTTTAGGTTGAGAATAATTTAATATATAAATATGGGTTAGTGATGGAAGAAATTTTTTTGCAAGGCATATATGAAATAAATGTCAAGGGTTTTCTCTATTGTTACTACTGCTACTCGTGAGTCGTCACAACCCTTCCTCCCTCCATTCTTGTCATTATTGTCCCTCCTCATCATATGCTCTCCCTCAGTGCCTGTCTCTCCTCTTCCCCTTTCCATGAGCGAATATCTAACACCTCCCTCCCTCCCCTTCCCTCTCCCTATTTTCCTTTCACATTATTAC
Organism: Piper betle; assembly: GCA_033002965.1. Classification (NCBI taxonomy): domain Eukaryota; kingdom Viridiplantae; phylum Streptophyta; class Magnoliopsida; order Piperales; family Piperaceae; genus Piper; species Piper betle. The sequence continues at coordinate 39,897 of JAURVB010014745.1, read as the reverse complement.
TATAGACATCCCCAACCCCCTTACCATCCCCTCCCCCACTACCTCTCATCCCTCTCCCTTCTTATGTGCAATAGCCAATATCTAACCCCTCTTCCCTCCCCTCCCGGTTTTCCTTTCACATTATTATTGTCGACATCTAACCCAACTCCCTTACCCTCCTCACCCCAAACCCCCACCCCTTGCTCACCCCTTTCCTCCTCCTCTCCCCTTTCATGTAAGTTACCACCCAAATCCAATCATTACAGTAAAGTATTAAGCTTTATCTTATATCTTGATAATTAATTAAAATTGATTTTTTTCCATTTTGTTGTTTGTTCTATTTTGTTAATATCAGTGTTGTTATTCTATTTATCACTTAGAAACATAATTATCATTTATGCCACTCACTTATCTATTTGTGTTATATTCATAACAAGTTATTCTGTATCAACAACATTTGTTTTCATGTGTAATATAATTTTTTTTTGCAAAACAATCGTATGTTACCAAAAAGATATGGGTTTAAATTTGTACTTCATTGTACAATTATTAATGACAAGTGCTTTTGATATTTTTTTTGTAATTTTCTATATTTTTAAACATGTCATTTGTTAATTAGAGTACACAAGATCATAATTTACTCTAACTTTATATTTTGTAATAGTCACTACAAATTTAATGAGAAAAGAACACAATATTTTGTTGGAAAATTGTGTCTTCTTGTAACACTCCATCTCGGTTCACATGTTAACCAACTTGGAAATGCTACCGGCAATCGAACCGTTCACTAATCTACTTAATTCATTTCAGCCGGCGTCTCAAGATAGTGGGCGTAAGCATTCGATGCATGGATGGAATGCTTCTTCTAGATGCATGCTAAGATATACAATCATGTATAAAACAAACAAAACAAGTGAAAAGTTTAAAGAAAATAACTATATTTAAAACAAAACAGACAAAGTCTCCTCTAATGGTGTCATATATATATATATATATATATATATATATATATATATATCAATAAAAATAAAAACGCAACGAAAACTTAATATTTCTTTCAACATTTCAATATTATTCATTTCTGATCTTCTGAGCCGAGTCTAGACTCCATTGCTCAACCCGTTCATTTCTTTTCATAGTTTTCATTCACATAAAAAATATTTATCAATTCACAAAAAGTACATTCAAGCTGCATCTTTCAAAGCAATTCAACATTCAGCCACATCAATTACATTCGGCTAGTACATATTTGCGCAATTGCCTTGATGCTCCTCCATAGGCCAGATAGTGCTCGGACCTCAAGGCTCTCACCTACATAGATAATAGAAAAGTGTTAGTAACGAGTGTTACTGGTTAAAAAATAACTAATAGCAAACTGGCACAAGAGAGCTATCTCTCCCGATAAATGAAACAATTCTTAATTCTTCCTCATAGAATCTCTCATAAGGGCACTAATTAGGACCTGTTGACCTCATGCAACAACATCTAATTTCTACCTCATCTCATTCTTTGGCAACTTTAAAACTATCCTTTGTGCAAGAAAATCACTTTTTATTCTTTCAGCCCTCTACATCCTCTATATCACTCCCGGCCCTAAGTATAGAGGCCGAGTACTCTAAGACATACCCCTTTAGTACCTTTGAAACCACAACTCTAGACATGTACTGCATAGCAATACCCGTAAACCTCCACACTTCTTTTAATTTGAGGAACTCAAAGGTAGAGTTATCAGGATCCCTCAGGAATAAAATGGTCACTAACCAAATACAGAGCCTGCTTTGACTAACATGCACCAGCTCATGTAGCAGGGTTGTCAGTTTCCTAGTCTCACATCTCACTGAAAACTTGAGAAAACTACATGTACATAGGCTTGGGTAGGGATTGTAATATAATAGCCCAAAGGCATCGTGACCTGGATCTGAGTTTTCGAAAACAAACTCGAGGGATCTCATCCTTGAAGGTAATTAATCTAAAAATTTTGTGCCACTAAATGACCCATGTGGAGTGGGATACAATAAATCCATCACTCGACACGTTCGCTTACCTGGTAAAAATAAAACACGATCGAGTATAGAAGTCAAACTAGAAGCAAGTCCTAAACGAGCATAATAGAAGCTCCAATCGGTCCACACACCTAGGCAGCGAGCTTCTACTCCATACTTGCACATCAAAACTAAAAGCTAACACCATCTTATGATGCATTCACACATCCTATAACATGCACTCATCAATCCCTATCAGATCTTGTATGCTACATTGCATTAGATTAACAATACTTTCTTACTTTACTTAATTAGTTCCTTAGCATTCATTTTAATAGAAATCAACCACTCAATTCATTTTTATTTACAATAAAAATATTTAGCACATCAATTAATCAATCCTAGCATATTGTGATAATAATTATCACTTTTAAGTAATTAGGTCAGAGTTAATTATATTTTGCATCATCGGCAATCGGCGACGGCTATTATTTGTTGCGCGGTTTGAGACTTGAATTTGACACCCAGAGGCATCCGAATTTTGATCGGGTTCGATTGGATGAATTTGGTGGAAGATCCAGTGAATTTCAGCGAGTCTAGTTTTTCGGCAGTTTCTGATGACGACTGTTTCCTAGTGACTTTTCCAGTGAGGCAATTGGGGCTATGTGTTGGTACTAGCTCAGTGAGCTTGAGCCAATGTAGGTGGTGGTGAGGCCAGCAGCGGCGGCATAGAGTCAGTCGAGGGTCGGTCAGCTATCTGATTGGCTCTTAGTCGGCCTCGATGGAGCCCTCGGTATAGGGGAATAGTCGGGGGATCGAAGGGAGGGGGCATTGGCAACAGGATGTTGGCAGAGCAGCGCATACGGCTGTGAATCGATGTTGGGACATGTGGCACAAGTACACAGTGTTGAGGTGTCATGGAGGTTTGACGATAGTCAATGAGTGAGGGAAAAGCTCGGCCACGACCCAGCAATGGTCAGCGGTAGTGAAGCATGTAAAACCCAATTTCGAGTTAAGGTTTTATTTTTGCCCAGTTTGGGCTAGTCTCTAGTTGGTTCAAGCGACCTCAAACTAGACCAAATTTTAAACGATGAATATGGGGCCCCGTATGAGTATGTTATGGTGGCTGCATATGTTCGACATGCATATGATAGATTTAGTTACGTTACAGTAGAACACGTGTTATCTGTGTATACAGGAGCTATAAAGATAATTTTTATAGGTTAGCCAAGGTTTAGGCCATTGCAGCATTTAGTATCCATTTAGGATTTTTAGGGTATCTCATTTGTATACATCATAGGGATTTCATATCACCGGATTGCCCCTATGGGCCCAACTTGATTTGAGTAAAAGATTTTCCCTTGATTGAGTTCATAGCTAAAGACCAATTTTGCCTTCTTCCCTCAATCCCCGCTTATAGAGTCACTTTTAGGACTTTAGTCAATTTTGGCTTTGGAAGGTTTTAATCTAAGCATTTCATCCATTATACATATTATATATACCCATAGGTGGGCCATATTATGCCATGAGTTGTCGGACGTTCAGATTGTGCCACATGGCAAGATTATAGCCATCCATGTCAGCCCTAGCTTCACACAATTCTTTTTCATAGATTTTCATTGATTTTTGGAGATTTACACCCCTACTGCCACTACCACTTTGGCTCATCAACAGCGAGTCTCCAACTCGTCCCTGGCCATTAGACCGGCCCCCCATGACCGCCTTGCGACAGGCTTTCCATCCATATGTATCACGACCACCACCGCCACAGTTGCCACCGGCAAGTGTGTTTTGCAACCGCTTTTCACCACTGCCACTACCATTCAAGCCGTTTTCTGGCGCCAGAGAGCCACCTTCAGCCAATCCGACCTACCACCCAGCTTTGTCTTGCCTAGGTCTTCACTTTGCGACCACCCATACCACTATCGTGGCTGCGATCGCTATTGGCAACACCGCCACACCTAATGGCATTTCGCCCTTTTCGGTCATTTTTTGGCAAGCTAGCGGCCGAACTAGGCCGATCCCCACCACCACCATGTTCCTCATTGCCAGGGCCGTCGATTACAACCGGCGGTGGCCCCAACTGCGCCACAGTAGGCGTTTACTGGCGATGAGCACTGCCTGCTCTGTTGGACCCAGTTAGATGCGTTCGCGTCCACCTACCCAACCTTGTTCACCTGCCCAGCAGTCCTATGGTCATGCCCGAACCCATGTCCACGTCCAACTACCTTGCCTAGCACTGTTTCTTGACTTGACTGAGTCGACTCGGCTTGACTTGGTCGACTCCTCAAAGTTGACTCGGTTCACCATTTTCAAACATATTCAGCCAATTTTTAGTCGTTTTTATATAGTATTCTGTAATTTGAGAACCCTTACATTAGTTTAGATGCACATTCACATTATTCAATATATTTTGATATTATGAGTGCTCTTATTTATTTATTTATTTATTTATTCATTATTATTTATTTCATTTTATTTATTTATTGTCATATATGATGAATGCTTATGTGATTGTTTGTTGTTATTATTATTATTATTATTATTATTATATTAACTTATTACTATTAATCTCATTCATGTTTACTAAATTTTGTTTACTTATTTGTTTGTACAGTTATGTTACTATTTATTTGTACTAATTATGTATTTTGTATTGGATAACTGTGATATTATTATTAGTTGTGATTAATCAATATTAACTAATTATTAATTTATTAATTTATCAAATAATTTTGTATTTATTTATTTATTTATATGTTTACTAACAAGAGTATGTGATATTTATTCATGTTTAGCCATGTACTTATATAATATAATGATATTATTATTTTATTATTAGAGTATTATTATTGTCATGTATTATTTATTTATTTATTTATTCATGAGTGTATTTATTTATTTATTGTTTGTTTATTAGTTATTTCTTTTATTATGTCTCGATTTGTGTGTTGTATGTTTAGTCGTAGGTTTATTTAACAATCTTCTTTATTAAAATGTACCGATGATGTAAGCACATACTACGAGCATGCATTATATAGAGATGTTAGTATTTTACTTAGTAGTATGTTTCAATGTAAGTTTCGGACTCCATGTTCACCGTTAGGACTCTTCTTAGTTTTTATCGCTATATTTTATTACTGATTTGATTTCTAGATCACAGAACATGTTAAGTGGTTGTTTTATCGGACCCCACTCAATACGGACCATTTAGACGCATTTTACTTCCGTGATTAATAACCCTTAAGGATGAGTACCCTTAAGTCTGATTTCAAAAACAAGATCCACTGCAAGTTGACTTTGGGCTTATTATATAAATCCCTTCCTATGCCTATATATAATTTTTTACGAGTGAGCACGTGTTAGCTAAAGCGAACTTTAGATTTGGTGAATGACTATTCTATTCCCGAGGGATCCTAACAACTCTACCGTTGAGTCCCTCAAACCGAGAGAAGTGTGGAGGTTTACGAGTACTGCAATGCAGCACATGTCTAGACTTACGGTTTCAAAGGGTATTTGAAGGCGCATGCCTAAGAGTACTCGGCCTATGTTCTCAGAGACAGGAATGAACAGAGAATGTAGAGGGCTAAAGGAAAAGGAAAAGAAATTGATGTTCCCGCGCAAGGGATAGTTTTTAGAATTGATGAGGCATGAGATGAGTAAGAATGGGATGTTGTCAATCCAAGGACAACGGCTCCTAATTAGCTCTCTTATGAGAGATTTTGTGAATGAGTATATAAATATTTTCATTTATCAGGAGGGTCAGCTCTCCTATGCTAGTTTAACTTTTAGTTATTTTTGGATTAGTAACACTTCTTGCTAACGTTTTTCGTATTATATATGTAAGTTTCATGATTCTGAGTCGGCTTTGGTGGGAGGACAAATAAATGCTACACACACTTAAGCTAAGTGCAATTAGTTTCTTTCATACTTGTATTTATATTTGATGAGTTTTCACATATATTTAGCAATGTCTTTCATACTTTTGATGCCAAGTGGGTTATTTCGATCTTTATTATTGATCGAGTCTTACAAACCATCAGCTTTAAACATGACTCGACTCGATCACGATATTTTTGATGTGTTTCTTAGGTGAACCGAAGTCAGGGTGCCACTCGGTGGCCGAAGGGGGTGTCGACAGTGAGGATGGGAGTGGTGATCAAGTAGTGTAGGTGTTTAGGGAGGAAGCGGTCATGATGAAGGTTGGGTGGCAATCTAATAGATAAAAGTTGACTCAACTTCGACTCGAGTCACAAATAATAATAAACTCATAATAACTTTTTAAAAAATCAAAAAATAGGGGGAAATCCTATAAAATATAATACACATCATAACATCAAAATGACATGTTATATAACTAATAACTCGCTCAAACTAATCTCTATGCGTCCTAACGAGTTAGCAGCCTAAAAATAATTCTACAATCAAATACAATAAAAACAATAACTACATATTGTCATATGCTGTAATAACTCATTTCTCATCATTTTTCTAACGTTGTCATTATATATTCAGGTACACTCAACCCTCATCGCTCATAACATATAGTTGGCTTCGACTTAGCACGCAGGTCATGAAACTTACTCGATTTAATCCGATAATTGAACCGACTAGTTTGCTAATATAAACTCTAACTCGAGTCATGGGTTTTACACTTTTAGGGAGAATTTTGTTCATCTAATATTATTTTTTTGATTTATATTTTCATAGTATTTTATAAATACCATAAACAAATAATATTTATCCAAATTTGAATTGACACTAATGACAATCGATACAATAGATGAAAAAAATAAGAAATATATAAACTAGAATTTCCACCAATCACATGTGTACTTGTTGGGTCTTGGTCAGCATAGCAAGAGTTCTATGAATTGTTCTAGTTTGGGTTTTGGTTTTAATGTGTTTTGGTTCAGAAACCGGTCAGGGAGGGACAACGACTTCGTTGCATCAGGGGATCACAGGGCTACGCGTTAGCAATGTTAGGCAACATGCATCATATGATGACTTGTCAATGAAAGACCAAAACAACAAGGAAGATATTGGGGCGAGAAATGCCTTCTATGTCGTTGATGCCACGTCAGTGCCATTTTGGTTTCTTGCCAAGATGGTGGTGCAAGTCTACTCCAAGCCTAGTGTCACTTGTGTGCTTAGGAAGAAGTCATCGTAAGTGCGAAGTTGTCACCTAGCAACATAAATAATTTTAGGTCCAAAGGGTACGTGTAAGGATATTGAAGTACTCATGTCCTTGTCATTTTAGTTTTTTTTACAATTTAATTTCATTGAAGTTGTCAATAGATATTTCACAATATCTTTTATATTTAGAAATACAATTATCATTAGTGTCTCTCACTAATCCATCTATGTCATGTTAATAATGAGTTAGTTAGCATCAATGACATTTCCTTTTATGAGTTTAAATTTTTACGTCAATGATATTTCTTTTTGATATTTTTTGTAATAATCACTATAAATTGTACAAAAAAGAACATAATATTATTTTAAAAAATTATGTCTTCTTGGAAAAATTCCGTTTAACTAATATTTTGTTATTGATTTATATTTTTGTACTATTTCATAAATTTCACAAAAAAATAATACTTATTGTAAAACCTACAACCCGAGGGAGGGTTTTATAGTCGGAACAGGTCAAATCGACTACTTATTTTAGTCAAGTCAACTTTTAGAACACGCATGTTGAACTAAGGCCAACAATGTGTTATGAGTCGTGAAGGTCATGTACACTTAAGTATATGATGATAACGTTAGTAATGCAAAAGTAAAATGAATTATTAAAATATATGAGAGTACACCTTTTTTTTAGTGTACTACAGAATTAAAATTATGTCGTTTATCATGTTAGGACGTCTTAGTTATTACTTTTAAGTGGGTTAGTAGGCTTAGAGCAAGCCATCCGACTTAGGACACTAATAATTAATAATATATTTACTTATTAATGTTAGTTATATTCATGTTTACTTAATTGTGCATCAGAGGGGCGGGCGGCTTGGGCGGCCATGGCGGGGGGGGGGTCGCCGCGGCTTGGGGCAGGCCGGTAAGCCGCGGCAGGGTGGTGGGGTTGGTTGGTCGCAGTGGGGTGCCAGACATAGGGCCGTGGGCAGGATCGGGTGGGCGGCGCTTGCCAAGGAAGCCACAGGGTGGGTGGGTCGGTTGCAAGGCGGCGGAGGGGTCGGGCAATGTCCGGGGGAGCCACGGCGGGGGGGGGTCGATCGCAAGGCGGTGGGCGGAGCTTGCCCTGGGAGCCACAGCGGGGGTGGTTGTCGCAGGGCGGCGGGCGGCGCTGTCGAGCGGGCGATGTCGGGCGAGCGGCAGGTTCGGGTGTGCAGGCAGGTCGGATGGGGGTTAGGCGGGGAGGTGGGTGGGGCTGTGGATTTGAGGCCCGTGGGCCATTGGATTTTCATCCAACAGCCCACGGGCCGTGTGCTGCAATGCGCTGCAAAAGGGCTTCAGCGCATTGCAGCAGCCCTATATATATCAATTTATTATGCATTTATTTATTTGATTATTTATATGTTTACTAATACGACTATATGTGATATTTACTCATGTTTAGCTATGTATTTATATAGTATAATTATATTATTATTTTATAATTAGAGTATTTTTTATTTTCACATATTTATTATTTATTTATCTATGCATGAGTTTAGTTATTTATTTATTAGTCATTTTCTTTATTATGTCTCTATTTATGTGTTGGATGTTTAATTGTAGGTTTGTTTAGCATTGTCTTTTATTATGATATTGAAGATGTGAGCACACACCACAAGCATGCATTATTTAGAGATGTGAGTATTTTACTTAGCAATTGGTTTCGATGTGGGTTTCAAAGTCCGAGCTCGTCATAGATGAGACGTCATGCTTAGAGCTTGGACCACAGGTCCATTAGGACTCTTCTCATCTGTATTGTCTAAGTCTATCATGGATTTGATTCCCAGATTGCAAGACATGATAAGTGATTGTTTTATCACACCCCACTTAACATGGGCCATCTAGATGTATTTTATTTCCCGGATTAATAACCCTCGAGGATGAGATCCCTCAAGTTCTTTTCAAACTAAGATCCACCGCACGTTGCCTTCGGGCCTATTATATAAATTCCTTCCCATACCTATATATGATTTTATCGAGTTTTTAGTGAGACAAAAGATGGTGAAACAGACTCATATGTACCATGAGCAGGTGCATACGTTGTCACAGTTAGCTTTGGATTAGTGAGAGTTGTTTCATTCCTAAGGGATCCTAACAACTTCGCATTTTGAGCTTCTTCACACCAGGACTTAGCAATGTGTAATACAACACATGCCCGGACTTGTGGTTAAAAGGGAACTCAAGGTGACTGCCTAAAAGTACTCAGCCACTGTACTCTTGGCTAGGTGTTATATGGAGGTATGTAGAGGGCTTAGGTTATGTGCTGTTTCGTGAGAGTAGGACCAAATATTAACGAGAGAAGTATTTGTTGAGAGTGGCATAACACCAATTAAGTTCAGGATGTTGTCAAGTTTAAAGCTTGTTGGATTCTCAATAGAGCCCTTTGAGAGTTCACATGAAGAATATGTATATTGTTTTCTTTTCTCATGGAATATCAAATTCTACTTGCCAATTTATACTAGTTATTTTCCAAACTAGTAATACTCGTTACTGACATTTTTCATATTAAATATATAGGTCGTGTGTTCCTGAATCAGCTTTGGTGGAAGGACAGATAAATGTTACACACACTTGAGCATAACACAATTATTTTTTCATACTTTTATTTATATTTGATGTGTTTTCACACTCTGTCCCCTCATGGTTGTCAGCAGCACCACTGCCACCAAATCAAATTCTGACCAATTCTGGCAGCCCGGGTAGACCACCTAGCTGCCTAGTCCTTCCCTTGTTGGCTGATTTCTTGCCACGACCGCCACCCTCGGCAAATGTCGGTAGCCGCAATCTCTGCCGTCATCGCCGATTTTAGGCCGAATCACTAGGAGGCACTAATTGCTTCTCAAATTTTTTATTTTTAATTTATTATGATCATTATGCATATTATTTATAATTTTATGAATTTTTCACATTTTTGTTAATATGTTAATTTTGAAATTTTTTATAATTATTAGTTGATTAATATTTTTTTCATGTAATTAAGAATTGATAATGATTTATTATAGTTCAAATCAATTGATTATGAAATTAAATATATTATGGATGATGTTAAAAACTGTGATAATTGTGTATTAGTATTATAATTGTAACAGTTAATTATTTGTGGTTAGGAAGTTAATTAATGATAGAAATGGAATGTAGAATAGCATAATTAGGATTAGTAAACTTAATTAAGGGTAAAATATCATAAGTAGACTTATTAAGCTAACTAAATGAAAAATATGATCATTAGGGTTAATAATCTAATTTGACATGGATTGCAAATTGATGATGTTTGTGTTATGTATAGTTTTGGTGTCAGTCTCATGATCATATTTAAATGTATCCATTTCATACATGCATCATATAGTTAGCATGGGCGTTAATATTTAGTTTTGATGTGTAGGTGCAAATTATGAGCTCACTGCCTAGGCGTGTGGCTCTACTTGGAGCGTCTACTAGGTCCATTTAGGACTCGTACTTTATTTTTCACTTTATTCTGTGTGATTTGATTTATTATTTACAAGAAGGGTTAAGTGGTATTTTATCAGATCCCACATAACTCAGGTCATTCAATAGAAAATTTTTCTTGATTGATAACCCTCGAGGATGAAATCACTCAAGTCTGATTTCGAAAACAAGATCCATCGCAAGTTGCCTTCAGGCCTATTATATAACTCCCTTACAAGGCCTATGTATAATTTTATTGAGTTTTTAGTGGGATGAGAGTTGGTGAAACTGACTACACATACCATGAGTGGGTACACGTGCCAGTCATAGCGGGCTCTGGATTAGTGTGAGGTTCTCAAAGGATCCTGACAACTTTGCGCTTTGAGTTTCCTTACACCTGGAGAAGCGTAGAAGTTCACATGAACTACCATGCGGCGCATATCTAGAGGTGTGGTTCAAAGTGTACTAAAAGCTATTGCCTAAGAGTACTTAGCCTTTGTGGTCAGGGTCAAGAGATATATGGAGGACAAGAGAGGGTTTAGGATATACCTGATGGCTTCCCAGTAGATGTCCTTCAAAGAGTTTAGTAGAAGATATATATATATATAGTTTTCTTTAAAATAAGAGTCAAATCTCATTGGCCAATTTGTTATAGTTATTTCAAGACCAGTAACACTCGTTACTTACGTTTTCTTATATATATATTTAGGTAAGGAGTAGAAGCCTAATAAACTAGCCTAGTTGAAGGAGCAATGACTTGCTATGGGCACACACAAATCTACTGCGATATGTGTTTGATCTAACATATGATTTTGGTTATGATGTATTATGATGTGACATATTTTATTGTATTGAAGTGACTTAAAACTGTTAAAAATATTGTGACAAATGTAATAGATGTGATTAGCAAAATAAATCAAGATACGACAAGATAAACAAATGGGTCAAAACACAGTTGATGTAAAAGGTTTGTTGACATCACTTTGTATGTTATGAAATGAAGAAATTGAATGGTGAGATATATTTATATATATATATATATATATATATATATATATATTGTTATTTTGACAGGTTGGCCCCTTATTCTACTTTTATGTGATACTCTATTTGTTTTATTTATAATTTTTTTTCATTTTTTCATAATTATTTTTTAGTGTCAATTGTTTGATATGTTATTCACGTAGTATCATATTAGGTTTCATACATTCCATACATGCATTGAGATGTTTATCTTACAGCTTTAGACGTCGAGAATAGATCATTTCAGGCTATGTTCAGTTTAACTGATTTATTTGGGTGACCTGTAATATTTTAGTTTGGCTTACGATTGAGCCGAATTTGTGGTATTACACTTACCTAAACCGAAATTACCATAATGACGTTTGATAAACTTTCCAATTGTTATAAATGACACATTAAATATGTTAGAGATAAATTTTTGAAAGCATGTTGATAATCTTAATTTGTATTATAAGTAGATTATGTTGTAGTTTAAACACATTTAATGCTTGGTTTTGTCATTACTAAAAATTAAAAGCATTATGAATGTAGTTCGATAATACGACTAATACCATTCAAAATTATAGGCTAAATTTTATTTTTCATATATCTTTTAAAATATTTTCTATATGTTAGTAAAGACATAAACAATCGTAATAGACGTATTTAACATTGATGATATTTTGTAAACTATGTATATGTTATCAATGATATTATTAATATTATGAATATTATATTTTCAAATATTTTAGTTGGTAATGTAAGTAAGATAAAATATATACTTCAAATTTTTTATATTTTTTTGCATATGTAAGGAAAAAAGTGTTACTCGACATGGCAATGTCATCAATGATATTGTACTAACTTTGTAAATGTCATAAATGACACCTTAAATACAATTAAGCATACTGTGAACATTCCATAGACACCCATGTACCACACACTTTGTTAAATTTATTTTCTTCTTTACCTCCTTTTGTATATCATAATGACTCTTGATGACAATATCACTTAGAGTCATCATTAAATCAGCCATCTACTTGAATTATATCCTCACCTCAATTTTTTCAACAACTTGTGGCTCTTTTGGAACTTCAATAGCATTTTCTTCATCTATGATATCAATTGGCAGCCACAAAATTGGATTAAACACATTTTTCCAATTCTTCCCAACCTTAATGAATTCCTTGACATCAACTGCACTAGAAGTTTGGCATCGGCAAAACACTTCGTCCTCTCTATCCCACGGTTCATAGTCTTTTGTCTCCTCATCAAGTACAAAGACTTTTGGCCCCACTCCCTATTTAAGTCATCGTAGGATGCATCTGGCTCGAAATTTCCATCGTGGATATTGTCATCTGCTACTACAGTCGTATTTACCTGTTCACCTATTTTGTCATGGACTTCCACTAATTCACAATATCTGCACACTGTCATACAATAACATGCCAAAAAATACGAACAATGAAATTACATTGTCAAGTTGTTCTCACTCTGTACGTCTTATTGATTAATTTCAGGATGGGGGTCCTCTGCTATCCTTTTCTGCAATCTATTATTTTGTCCTTCTTTTTGAGTGTACTATCATATGAATTGAAAATAAGACTCATATGTCAATGTCCTTCTTGCTCACTAACTATATTTTGTTCACATTGGCTAATCTTCTCCCCTCTTTCTTCACCCCTACGATGTGATCGGATGCGCACCTCCATGACATCATCCACACTAATCATAGGCGCAACCAGGGGCAGGGCAGGAGGTGGTAACTAGTATGCAAAACTTAAGTAAATCAGTCATCATCATTCAACCCAGACAAGTCTCTCTTCATGAAAATAAAAACTAGACTAACCTTTGTATGTTTTCATCATTGAATACAATAGCTATAGTTCAACCATTAACTGAGAAGCTAGGTGCACTATGCACCATTGCACATGGCTGTAAACTACAAAATTGACATTGTCCTATAAGAATATTCTAAACAAGTTAGTCAATCATCAATGCTATCAGACATACATCGATCTACTAACCAATTACATGACTAAAGAACAGATTTGTTCAAAAACATTTGAATCATTTCGTTGTCCATACTTATACTACCACCCGCTACCGAAGGTGATAAAGGTAGATGCACAACATTGTCCCATTGTGGTAGCCATGGATCTTTACTGCAAAAGTGAGTATTATATAAAAAAAGTACACTCTCTCTCCTTCCCACATATAATATATGAAATTTATACCTCCGGATCTGAGATATAGACTGTGATTGACTTTAAAGATATATCCTATCTAAATGAAAAGATGAATTATAAATATTTAATCTTTTTATTATAATTTTTTTCAAGACAATTAGAGAGACACTTAGTAATAAGAATTTAGAAATTGAGGTTAGCCGGGTTTAACCCTGTGACCTTCTACTAAAAGTTAGTTTTATTAGTTTTTATAAGAAACTAAGGTTAGCGAGGTTTGAATCCATGACCTTTTAATCTCAAGTAGGTATTGAGTTGCCCATTTGTTAACATAAGAGTAGACATCAGACAAATGGATTAATCATACGCACTAGGCATCCTCGACCGAGATGAATCATCTTGGGAGACTAATGTTGGGATTTTAGCACACAAAATCTCTAAACTCCTTGATATGCTTTGACCAGAAATGAACAAGAGTTAATAAATACACAATAATTTAATGTGGAACCTCAAAATATAAGGGAAACCACTAACCATTCACTATTACCAATAATAAATACACAAATTACTTCAATTGGAAATCCTCACACACACTCTAATTGAAAACAACTCACAATATCTAACTATAATACACTCTAATTAGGAATGACCATAATCTCCGACTAGGATACACATCTAATTGGGAAACTCACAATTCACATTTAAAATGACACTCTCAATTGTGTATTCTCTTCAATTCAGTTATATCTCAACTTACCTCACAATACAACTACATATATATAAAAAAACAAACACATACTCAAGATATAGCCAACCACATAGATATAAAGATCCAAACACCAAATAGTCCTTGTCTTTCACAATTTTACTCAAATTCCTCATACCTCTTAGAGTAACTTCACGTCTTTATAATTCCTCATGTAGTATGTCTTTTCACATTCATTGTATGATGAGGGACTCCAACAACTAATACAACCATTTCACTTAGAGTGTTTCCCTTCGAGAAAGAGTCAACCCCTTAAATTTGATATTTCTCAATACCCTCCCATTGTGTGTCAGAATTGTGAAAATATTTCCCAACAAGTTGTTCAGCGTTAGGCCATCCAAGAAAACCTTCTTAAAAAATTGCTTAAAGCTAACACCGAGATGTTTGTGCAATAAAGTGTTGAAAGAGATCTTAAGATGGAGAATCAAAATCTCCGCACTCATATTAAGGCATTAAAGCCAAAATTATCTGAGAATGTGGTCTATGATCAAACGACTCACAGATCCAAGACATCAAGTTCATTTATAGCTATGAATTTGCCCAAAATTCAAAATGACAATACCCAAAATATAATGGAAAAAGACAAAACAAAATTATCTTGGGCTGATATGTGAGAGGATGAAGATTTTCAAAAGAATTTGAACTACTTAGATTGCTCAGAAAACCCATTTCGAAAGACGTAGTGGGCACATCATCTCTTATGTCTGAAAATTCACATGGAATTAGAATTGAAGATTTTACTCTAACACAAAAAGAGTAAAAACTGGCAAGACCTACCTTGTCACCATAATTAAAGAGACTCGATCAATGATAATTATGTTTTTAAATGATAAATAGAACAATAATATTGATACTAACAAACTCGAACAAACAAAAAAAGAAAAAATCAACTTTAATTAATGATCAAGACTCAAGATGAAGCTTAGTACTTTACTGTCATGGTTAGATTTGGGTGGCGACTTGCACAAAAAGGGATGAGAGCGGAGGAAAGGGGAGGGGGGAAGAGAGGGGAAAGGGGTTGGGTTAGATCTTTGACGGTAATAGTGTGAAGGTAGGGGGAGGGGGGAGCGGTGATAGTAGGGGAGGGGATGAAGGGTTTGATATTGGCTGTTCATAGAAAGGAGGAGAGGGAAGAGTGGTGGGTGGGGGGAGGGGATGTTGAGGGGGATAATAATGACCAGAAAGGAGGGAGGAAGGGTTGTGACGACTCACCGGTAGCGGTAGCGGCAATAATAATGACAGCCTCATCTTATAGAGGGCTTGTTTGTAAAAGAAATTTCTCCCTTCGCTAACCCATATCTATATATTACATCATTCTTAACCCAAACCCAACCCATTATATTTCTTGAGTGAACTAAATCCCTCCCTATGATAAAATACTTTTTAAGGATATTTCATACCTTAAATAATTTCTTTCCCTCAAACACATAATAAAGCATATTTCTTTCTCAATGATAACAAACAATATTCACTCTCGTTGAATAATATGTTATAAATTATAATAATCTAATTCATTATTTTTATCTTTGATATATTTTGCTCATCACAATGTCATACTTTTAATTAAAGCCCAATTTTTTATAGTCCTTTTATTAATGAGAGATTTGATATTTGGAGATTGACATTATTTGAATGAGGACAAGTAGATTGTATTGATCGAATATGTTATTATTATTGTATTTTGATTGTCTGAATGTCACACTTAAATGATGTAGTTTGTTATGTTTATTTTTATTGTATTTTGCTTCGTTGATTGTCCTATTTTAAATCAAATAATTGTTAATATGAAAAATTCATCTCTTTTATGTAATCCAGCCAGTCTAATAATAGAAATGAGTGATTTTGAGAGTTTGTTATTCCTTGTGTAAGAGGAAATGACTATCTACTCCTATATCTACTCTTATATTATAAAAAGGGAAACTCAATATTGGCTTCTAATTAAAATTAGAAGATTTAACTAATTAAAATACAACAAAAATAAAAATTAAGAAATGAAATCATCATAGTTTATCTTTGTATTTGGATCTATATTTAAAATCAATTAGAATGTATATCTAAGATATCATATTATTATAACTTATATCATTATTACTAAACGAGAGTTTATCTACAAAATTAAAATTTATTTGTAATGTAAATTACATATAGTGCGATATCTTGCGTAGTCTCCTCTTATTAATAAAAGAGGAGCTCAACATTATCCTATAATTAAAAATAGGTGATTTGACTAACCAAAATACAATAAAAATAATAAAATAGTAAAATACCTCCCACTACAATGAGTTATGGGTTCAAACCCAGCTAAGCTTAATTTTTATTATTTTATAAAAAATAATAAAAATATCACCCACTACGGAGGTCCCACTGCAGAAGGTCATGAGTTCGAATCTAACTAACCTCAATTTTTAACTTCTAAGTAATAAAATTAAGTTTACTTACCTTAAAAAAATAAAACAATAAAAAAATCAAATTAATATACTTTATCTTCTCATTCATTTAGGACTTATATTTAAGGTCGATAAGAGTTTATATCTAAAATATTAAATTATTATACTCATGTCATTATTTAATGAAAGTTTATGTATAAAATTAAAATATATCTGTGTACAAGTCATGTATGGCAGCACATCTTTCCTAGTTATTAATAAAAGAGAAACTTAATACTAGCCTTTCATTAAAAAAAGAACTTTAAGTAATTAAAATATAATAGAAATAAAAATAATTAAATTAGTATAGTTTATTTTCTACTTCAAAAAAGATCTTTAAATTTATTCAAAGGCTTATTTAATATATTATATTGTTCTAGCCTATCTTATTATTTAACGGGATTTTATATATAAATTAAAATTTATTTATGGTATAAATCGTGCATAGCGTGACATCATACCTATTATCTATAAAATCTTTAAAAATTAGATAAAAAAGGGACAATGACTTGAAATTAAAGTTAGGCACGATATCGCACTATGAATGATCTATATCGAATAAGTTTTAATTTTATATATAAATTCTCATTGAATAATAAGATAAAATGTAATAATTTAATATCCTATATATAAACTGTGATTGACTTTAAATATATATATCTTATTTAAATAAAAAATAAATTATAATTATTTAATTTTTTTATTATATATATATTTTAAGACAAGTAGAGAGACTTTTATTAATAAGAAATTAGAAATTGAAAAATTAAGATTAGTGAAGTTTGAACCTGTGTCCTTCTATTAAAAGGTATTTTTATTATTTTATTTAAGAAATTAAGATTAACGAGGTTCGAATCATTGCCACTATCAGATTTATTTTTATTATATATATATATAGTTTATAGTTTTGAATGATTGATTTTTTTACTATCAAATAGGTATGGAGTTGCCTTTTTGTTAATAAAAGAGTAGATAAAAATAAGTATCAGACAAATGGGTATCGAGATGAATCATCTCTGGAGACTAATTCAGTCATTTCGCTTTCAGCATTTGTATTTAGTAGATGAAAAGAAGGAGGCCCCGTTATTATCACTTGAAAAGGCCAACTGGTTGCCTGGGCTGGCCGTCGTGCCTAACTCTTCTCTTCGGAATCCACCTCCCCTCATCCCCTCTTGGCTTCTTCTCCATCTCCACTACCAATTCCATAATAACATATATCCAATAATCTCTTCTTCTTCTCCTTGTTTTTACCAGCCAATCTGAGTCTCTCTCTCATCCATTGGTTGGTCGGTGTTCTCCTTTCTTTTAGTTGTTATAGCTGCTCCTGCCGCTTCAGTTTTGGTGATCGAACTGGTGGTGGCTGAGTAGGAGGAATCTGAGGATTTCTCGTAGTTCAATGAGTTGTATCCATGACTTTCGTCGTCTTCCACCTCTGCCACGTTTATTGTTTCCTGCCCACCCTTCGAGGCTCCCCGTTATCTCTCCCTTTCAACTTTCCCGCGCTGAGCCTTTCACCCTTGTCTAGCTTCTGTTCTTTTCTTCTCTTGCTGGCCAAGGTCGTTGTTCCTTGATTTCATCTCTGGGATTTGTACAGACAAATTTTTCTCGGTTTGATTCATCTGGGTATTCTTCTTCTTCTTCTTCTTCTTCTTCTTCTTCTTCTTCTTCTTTTTGTTCCTTGGATGTTTTTGCTGCTGCAGTTTTTGGATATTGAGATGGTTACCTTCTCTCTGTTTGGGTATCAGTGAGCCGCGATGGACACAAGGGTGAGGGCGACGTTGCAGACTATAAAGTCTCCAGCGAAGCACGGCAACAAAGTAGGCTGCTTTCTTCCTTTCCCACACAAATGAACTTGCAACGTTTTTAGATATAATTCCGTGAAACTGGTTTGGTGAATTGTTGGTTGTTACTGTATGGATAAGTGGCCCTTACAATTTGTTCAGTTTCCTTCTCAGGTCGCGAAATCTCCTTCTCCACTTAAAAAAGTAAGATTTTTTTATTCGATTGGCAAAGCTCAATTCTGCTAGTAAAAACTTTCTTTTTTGATTTCTCTGAGACAGAATTTTAGGGGTTTCAATTGTTTATGTTCATGTAGGGAAAGGAGAAGCAGCTGAGCACATCATCATCTTATCCTGCGAAGTCAATTCATCCACGATCCACTAGTAGAGACAGGAAAATGGCGTTACAGCAAGATGTGTGCATCTTCTTTTTCTGCTACCGATCTCCATGGATCGAATGTATTATTGACTGTTCCAGTGTGGTTTTTGCAGGTGGACAAGCTAAAGAAAAAGCTTAGACACGAGGAAAATGTACACAGAGCGTTGGAGAGGGCCTTCACAAGACCTCTGGGGGCTCTGCCTCGACTTCCTCCCTATCTCCCACCAAACGTGAGTTCACCATCCCTCGAATTCCAATGTGTAATTGTTTATGAATTTCACTCCTTTGTTGGTTTCTTGTAGACATTGGAGCTGCTTGCGGAAGTGGCTGTGTTGGAAGAGGAAGTCGTTCGGCTTGAAGAGCAGGTTGTGAACTTCAGGCAGGGGCTATATCAAGAGGCTGTGTACATTTCCACTTCCAAGAAAAGCGTTGATAACACAAGCGATTCGTGTGAACAGAAAACCCCACCATCTCAAGTTTTAAATTTTGATACAACCGCAACACTACCTTCTCATTCTCACTTGGACGAGCAGCCGAACCCACCGTCTCATCGACGGCGTTCATCATTTCCACCTCTGAATGGGAAAAAGAATGCCAAGAAGAATGCTTCGTCGGCATCTTTCTCTGACGGAAAAGAAAACTTGTTGGGTTCTAATTCAGCCAAAAAGTACAGGCAAATGTCCATACACAAACCAACAAAAAACAGTGCCTCCTCTGGAAAGAAGCATCACATGGAGTCCAATGCTTCAGAGAAGTGGTCTGACCCTATACAGGTAATGGGCAGCTTGGTTTTATTTAATGGTGAGCCTTGAGCATGGTTGTCTTAATTGGTTTTGCTGTTCTACATGCCAGCTAGATATCCGAGCGATTGACAAAGAGAAAGCCGAAAGCATCCCTGCTAGTGGTAATGGCAAAGTTGGATCAAAACAAGAGAGCCCAAATAAAACATCTGAAGATGTATTAAAGTGCCTAATGACCATTTTCTCTAGAATAAGTGGCACAAAAGCGGGTGTGGACTCGGAGATGCTTCCTTATGCTTGTGGGTTAACTTCCCATGAAGGAGCAATCTCAACCGAATTTCGGGACCCATATGGGATGCGTGCAGTGTTGGGCGAAAGAGATATTGGTCCTTATGAGAATGCGCAGATGATCGAATCAAGCTCCATTGTTGCGGATCGAATAGCTGGTTCGTCGTTACTGGTTCAGAGATTGAAGTACGTTGTTTATTATACGTATCATGAAAGTTCTTTTTGAGTGGGTGCTTTCTTTGGAAGTCACGGGTGATTTATCTATGTATCAGGATGCTCCTCGGTAGGCTTGCCTCGGTTGATTTAAGGGGGCTAACACATCAGCAGAAGCTTGCTTTCTGGATCAATGTTTACAACTCTTGCATGATGAACGTATGTTGTTGACTACGAAACAGAGTAAATTAAGCAAGCGATATATTATACTGCCAAGCGTGAAGCCCTATTAGTTTTCACATTGGTAGTGGCATGCATAACATTTATTTTTCCAGTTCTATATCTCATTCACGTCTGTCTCCACCTTTTCGCTAGCAATCCTGTTTTCAAATTGAGGCGCTTTTTATCTTGATATATTGTACGTTTTTTGGTTTGGATAATCATTTATTATAATTACTGAGTATTTGGAAATTTGTTTTTTCATTTCAGGCATATCTGGAGCATGGTATACCTGGGAGTCCTCAAATGGTGGTTGCACTAATGCAAAAGGTGGCTTTTTTTGTCAAATCTTCCTATCATGTGAATAACAATCTGAAAGACATTGTACTCTAACAAACAAGAACTTTGCAGGCAACAATAAATGTAAGTGGCCATTTGCTCAATGCAATGACAATAGAGCACTTCATCTTAAGATTGCCGTACTCAAAATTTGTAAGCTTATCGTTTTCTTTTCAAGCTGTTGTTTGTTAGGGGTTGGTGGATTCCTAACGTCTCTCGCTTATTTGCAGGCCAACCCCAAGGGTGTAAAGAATGATGAAGCCACAATGAGGACTATTTTTGCTCTTGATTGGCCGGAACCACTGGTCACGTTTGCTCTCTCGTGTGGTAGTTGGTCCTCTCCTGCTGTAAGTTGCCTTCAAGCACTATCAATATTATGCCGTAGTTTCATCTCAATTCAATTTTGAAAGATTACTTTTTTTTTAAAAGAAAATAATTATGAAAAAATAAATACAAAAGATTTTCCAAATAAATTTGCTGGTGTTTTATACTTGATTAATCATAGTTTCATCTCAATTTACTTTTGAAAGACTACTTTTTTAAAAAAATAATAATTATGAAAAAATGAATACAAAAGATTTTCCAAGTAAATTTGCTGGTGTTTTATTCTTGATTAATCTTACTTCAGGCATATTTTATGCATATTCATCTTTCATACATATTTTGAGGTTTAGTCTGGAAGGAAATATGTATAAAAGCTTCCCAGTTTGTTCTGGGAGGGTATGTCTCATTAGTTCAAATATAAAAGTAAATGATTAGTGATTCGAGATGCAAAATGCACGGTCCTTTCTTTGCCCAGCTGGGATAAGGTGTTGATGATGATGTCTTTTGTTTTTCTACATGGGATGTTTCAAAGATTTTTAGTTCAACAAGAAGACTCACTAGCAAAAATGCAAATGCTTATTCGCTGGCCACTGCTATTAACTTGACGTAGGTGCGAGTTTACTCTGCAGTCGATGTGGAAAATGAATTGGAAATAGCCAAAAGAGACTATTTACAAGCAGCTGTAGCAATCTCCTCAACAAAAGTTGCCATCCCAAAACTCCTACATTGGTATCTTCTTGATTTTGCAAAGGATGTAGAATCCTTACTAGACTGGATCTGTCTTCAGCTTCCCAGTGAAATGAGAAAAGAAGCAATCAAATGTCTTGAGCGAGGGAAAAAAGTGGAAATCTCGGAATGGGTACAAGTGATTCCATATGAATTCGGATTCAGATATCTTTTAAGCCCTTGAAGCTTCTGATTCTTCCTCTTAAGAAAGTGATGAGCTCCACTTAGAGATTAATTTGTACAGATGTTTATAAGCAAATCTATATACATTTGTATGTAAATTTTGGGCAAAAACAGTCTCGATTTTGGTTTTCTATTCTTATCTTATTGTCTTTCCATAGAACTCTTCCATGCACATGGCTATCGGCTGTATCTAATTTGGCATGGCTCGTGATTGAAGTTTATGAACTCAACTATGAGAGGGTTAGGTATGGCCGTCTTTCTTCCACCGGACAGAGATGGTGAAAACGCAAGCAGCTAGAAACTAAACGAGCACTTGCTGCCATGGACCCAAATCTCATTGACTCTTAATGGACATCAATATTTCAACTTTTCAAATTACTGTCCCAACGACGATCAATTTTAGGATAATGGTCCTTAGCACAGTCGTGTCTATCACCAATTATTGTCAATTGGTTAAATGGTGGGGGTTATTTATTTGGCGTTTCAGCCTCCCATTCATCAAAATGGTTATTCATGTTTGAAGGGGCAGATCACATCAACATGATTGCCCTCGAATAGTTTTTTTTTTTAAAAAAAGCAGTTGCAATTTCAAATTTCGATTTGATTAACATTGCGGGAGAAAATAAATACCTCAAGTTTTCAAAATATACAACTATGAATGCTTGACCAAGAATCAAAAACAAACGTATGGCTGTCCTTGTGAATAATATATTGTAACAAATATTTGACTCCTATTTGACCCTTAGTTTTGATAAAGCTTGGTCATACACCAAAAGTTTAAGACTCAAGGGTTTGAAGATCAATCAACTCAGTTGTCGAGTTTGGCAAAATCGATAGGCTACCAATCACAATGGTAGTAATGAAAATTATTGATTGACAAATCGATTGGCAACCAAATATAATGTTCAAAGGATTTTGGAAGTATGTTTGGCATCGAAGGATTAATTAGATTTGGACATAAAGATGATTTCTATTCAAGGACTTCGGCAGATGCTTCAGAAGGTTGATCAGTTAGTAGATTGAAGAGGTTTCAATCGATCGACAAGGACTTCGACAGCTGAACAATTGTGTAAATAAAATGTAACCGTTGGGCCAATTGAAGTGAAATCAAATCTCAATTTTATAATCATGTGGCTAGGAAAGGATGCTCTTGGCTATAAATAGAGAACTTAGAGAAGGATTTGAAGAAAAGTGAGGTGACTCAAAAGTGTTCAAAGGTGAAAGGTGCCAGATCAAAGCATTGTGCAAAGTATACTAGTCTATGTGAGATTAATGATCACTTGTTAGTCACTTTGTGTAAATATTGTAATAGATCAAAGGATTAATCTTTGTGAAAATATCCTTTAAACTCCAAGGTTCTTTGGAGTGAGTGAAGGCTTTCACCGATTGGTGGAGATTGTGAGAAAGTGTTGCAAGGTGTTGTCTAGCTTCAGTGGTGTTGTTCCAAGGTATTGAAGTGTGTTGCTAGTTGCCTAGGCTTGGCGGAAAGCTTGTAAGGGACTAGTATTGTTTGTTGCTTCAAATCGGTAGAAAGCTTGTAAGAGAACAAATGTTGTTTGTAGGTGTACAAGTATTTGCTATAATGAAGCTAAAAACCAATCCAACCTAAGGACTTGATGGGATAGAAGAAAGAAGTAGGAGTTCCGAACCTCTTTAAAAATCCTTGTGTGCCTTTGTATTTAATTTCTTAATCCTTTCTCTCTTGACTTTTCTTATTTGCTTTTGTTATTGTTTTGTGCGTTCTAAGTGTTTGATCATTTGTCTTATACAAGGCACTTGTGTCTAATAAGTGCAATTTAGTAATTTTTGTAAGTTATTCAATTCAAACTCATTCACTTGTATGGTTTGGAATGTTTTCGAATTAGCATTGTCATCCTACATATTATACATTACATGTTTGCTTAAATTCGACATTGGTTAATATTGTCTATTCTTTTCTTGATCAATTGGTAGTCCTAGGATACATGGGCAAAGTAATTTATTTGTTTAATGTTCTATTCTTAATAGGCAATACGTGTGCTAGGACCTTACACGTCTAACAGAGGATATAGTGATATATAAAATAATACTTAAATTATAATTATAGTAAGTGATTACGTAAGGTGGAAAAACTCAATGACTTCTATAGGAAACCCCCTTAGGTCCTTTTGGTCTCCACAAAAAAATGTAAAATGTATGATAATTTTTTTGTTAAAATTTAGAAAAATTTTGTTATGATGCAAATATAAGATGTAAAAGTCCATTATAAAATAAATTTCCCCCTTTTATTGTTCTATTTATAAGAAATTTTGTTGTGATAAAATTTTCAAGGGAGAGTACTTGGTAGAAGTTTTACTTATATTAAACTACAAAATACTCTCCAAAATAAATATCTCTTCGGTAGAAGATAAATATTTTTTCCATGAATTATTATATTTAGATTTCATAGATTTTTTATTTTATTCATGATAACCAAATAGTGCCATAGTATATATGAAATTTGATTATCACTTCTCATGAAGTAAATTTCCTATTGTATAATTACTCATTACAGTCCACCAATTAACTATATTAAATCTTCTTATTGTTAGACTCCCCTCTTAGTGCACTACCCTTCATTAGCTTAATTTAATATATATTAAGCTCTATGTATCTCTTACAGTTAAATTATCCTCTCAGTGTGAAACTCACATAAATATCGACTCAAATAATTGCATTCAATTTATGATTATGCTTATAGATCATAATAGACAAATTATGTTCAATTTATTATTCAATTTGTACGGTTTTATTGCTAGTAGTTTTGCCCGGCTCAAGCAAGCTTTGAATAGTTTCAGTCATTTAGTCATATTTCCAACTTTTAGACTATGAGTAGGGGGCCTAGATGGCTATACGAGTATATTATAGAGGCTGAGTATACCCCTATATATATATATATATATATATATATATATATATATATATAATATCTATTATATAACATCTAGTAATTTCTATTACTTTTATTTGAGGTTGTTTGCATAATTTATATGGACATGCTTAATATTTTTTACTAGAATAAATTTTTTCTTAGTATTTTAAACATATTATATTATGTTATAAGTTGAATAATTATGGAAAATGTTTATTTATGCTTTGTATGAGGTGCAAGATGGAAGCCTAGTGTGATAAAAATGGAATGTGACAATTGGTCAGTATAAATTTGGTAAAACAGGTGAATGATCAAGGAGTTTGTCTAATGAACAGGTGGACACTGTCAAGCTCAGATCAACTCTAGGTTGAAGGATATATGTGAATGAGAGAAGTTAGGGTACGAGTATATAAACACTTTAATAGGGGATTTGACTTTTTTTTTCTAAAACCCTAAGGAGCCGTCTCTTCCTCTTTGGTGAACGTGGCACTCCTCTCGTTCCTGTGTTCCATTGTTTTATTCTTCATTGTTTTTGGTAGTTAGAAGGGTTCTAAGTCATTCCTAATCGAAATCAACCGAAGAAGAGGTTAGCAATTCAACTTTAGCGTAATAAATTCATGCATCATGGGAATATTCCTATTGTGTTCTATGTGAATCATGTATGAATCATCATTAGGCATGAGCAGTCATATTTTTATTAATATGATTATTTTCATATAAATTAAAATTAAGACCATGAACGTAATTATGATGGAGGCGGTAGGGTTAAACAACGTAGATATAGATTTTTGTGTTGTTTGATGATAAAAGAATAAGTTGAGTAAAAACCATGTAAGAACCTAGTTTTAATCATCAAGAAACATTCTAAACTCTTAGTTTTGAAGTAAATAAGAGGTTTATAAAGTTTCATCACTGTTGGAATATATTTGAAAACTTTCTTTCAAAGCCCTAGGTGAATTGTTGATAATTGCTTAATGTAAATATACTCTAATGACAAATAATTGTAGGGGCCATAAACTGAAAATAATTTTATTGGAATGTCATAAAAGATGATAGGAAGTTGTGGTAAAAATTTAATTAAGTTTGTACTTCTTTTGGCCCTTGAACAGAACAAAAATCAAAATAATGTAAACTTATATGCAATGCCGCGACATTGGCCACTAGCATCATGGCACTGATGAAATAGAAAGCTTAAGATGTTGTGCTGCAGCACATGAAGCCGAGAACACTGGCACTATGACACTCATCTAAAAATTTATTAGAAAAATGAAATAAAATATGAGTATCGTGTCATTCGTCTAAAAATTTATTAGAAAATAATATATATGAGTGCCACGACATTCTGGCACCGTGAGCACCGAAGGGCTACGACTGAGCATCGAGGCACTCATGCCTAATTTTAATATGTTAATTATTTGATATTTTAACTTCATGTATGCACCATATATGATTATTTAATGACTATATGACCTTAATATGATATTCTAGTCTAGTAGCGATGTATAATGTTTGTTTCAATGCTCAGTCTAGAACGGTGATAGCTAAGATGTTCCGGAGCCCACGAGAAAAAGGTTAGTTTAGTCATTATTTGGGGAGTTTTATGATCCTCATATTGTTTGCTAGGTGATTAAACAGTTTAGCCGAATTGTGATTTGATGTTTATCAAAATAAGTGAAACCTAATAGATGTTAGGTAATATAATTGAAAGGAATAAATAAAAACTAAAACACATGGTTTGGATGTTTTCATAATATTAAGTCAAAGTAATGGCAGCTAGGCTTAACTATTAATAAAGGAGAAATCAGTTAAACTGAGGGGTTGTACCGATAAAACTTTGGGCATCTACACTAGCCTGTGCCAGAGTTGAAAAGTTATTGTACACTTGCAGCACTTATAATCATTTGTGTAGGCTTATTGGGAGGATTGTGTGACTGATATCATCATGTAAAACCAAAAAAGTTGAGATGCAAACTCGGAAATTACTCGTGATCGATGAGTAACATAATATTACATGGACAAGGTTAATAATAATAATAATTTTCTCTTATTTTATTCTTGTGAAAATATGAGCTGATGACATGCGTGGTACATGTTATTAAATCAGCAAATTTAATTCATGAAACATGAATGTAAAAACACACTACAAAGGTGTGTGATTGAGAGTGCGTGATTGAGAAATTTAGTAGGATTAAATCACTACAAGCGGTGATACCTCTCACTTATACTTAAATAAAGGGATGAAGTTAATACAAAGGTTAGTAAATCATACAATTTGAAAAGATATAAAAGTAAAGGCTAATGGGTAATTACACTCTAAATTAAGGTAAAATTAGATGAATTAAGTAGTTAATTGATCTAATAATGATTGATTGTCACTCTACATTTTAAATCATATTTATATTGGTTTATATTTATCATTTATATATAGTATTATGTAGCAAATGTACATGATGTGCATGCGAAGTCGTACATTGTTGTTAATCTTATCGACGCTTATTTGATTTATTCGTATTTTCCTATTATTATCTACTACGTGTATGAGTAGATGACTTAGTACTGGTACTAGTACTGAGCGGACAAAATTTATCTTTGTAAGCATGTTATCATGTAAACATCTAGAGAGCAAAGGGATATATGATCAAAAATAGATTTATCTTTATTTCTGTATTTGATTGTATTATATTTTTATATAATAAAGACACTTAGATGTGAAGACCATATTAAGGATATTGATCTGATACATTGAATTTGGATATACTTTTACACTGTTACTGATTTATTATTAGTATATTATATGGATATTGACAAGGTCCAACTCTATTGTATTCCATGTGCACTATTGATACTGTTTTATTTAATTATTTGATTAGTTTAACTTAGTAACGATCCATCCTTAGAATTAGTTATTTATGAAAAAGAGCGGGTAGTTACAAGTTATGAGTAGAGTACAAGTTATCTAAGTATACTCGTGGTGTACGAGCATCAAAGAGAGTTAGTCGTCAAGGTTTTAGAGATAGACTTAGGTCGTTGATGCTTTTAGTATTCGTTTTTTATTTCACACTCTTTTAAATACATCATAGGGATTTTGGAGTACTGAATAGCCACAGTGGGCCCTGAATGTCTTGATTTAAGTTTCAAACTTTTGCCCTACCGAGATTAAGATTTTAAGGCCAAGTTAGCCTTCTTGCCATTTTCATCAGTGGTGTCTCTCTTTGGCTTTGTGTCAGTTTTTTCTATGGCATCAATTTCAATCTATTCATCTATGTGTGTGTGTGTGTGTGTCTGTGTGTATATATATATGGTAAAGTTTTTATAAGCCCAAGGCAAAAAAATTTTTCTACCCCAAGTTTGATTTGGGTCGTCTGATTACAAGGATGGCCCAATTGTTTTAAAAATAAATAAATAAATAAATAAACTCCTCTAGCACCAGCGGCTGCCTCGCCACTGTGCGGGCCACGTCGTGCACAGTTTGATTTGGCCGCTAGGCCACAGAAAAAATTGGTTTTTTTTTGCTACAGGGTTGGATTTGGCCGCTGTCGTCCAAGTCCGACGACTGCAGGCTAGATCTGGCCTTCCCCCGGCCACATCTAGTTTGAAGATGGCTAGGTCTAGCCAGCGGCGGCTAGATCCAGTCACTGGGTAAAAAATAAAAACCAAAATTTCAGTTGTCGTGCAGCCGGATCAGGTCGTAGCCGCAGCGGGACGACGGGGTTGATGGGGAGTGGGGAGGGGTGGCTCTCGTGGGTGGATGGCGGGGTCAAGATGGAGTGAGGTGGGGCGGCGGCTGCATGCAGGGTTGGTGGGGTCGAGGTGGAGCGTTCCGGGGAAGTGGCCGCAGCAGTGTTGGTCCGCGTGTGGCTAGACAGGATGCCGAAAGCTGACATAGCTGCTCGGCGCTGCCAGTGTCATTGGTTGGAGGTATGGGTTTTTCTTTTTTTTTTAAAATAATAGATCTGGGTAGTCCTTGTAATTGGACGGCCTAGATAAAGCTTTGAGGTAGAAAAAAAGTTTGGCCCTGGGTTCACCTCAATGCCTCTCAAATATATTTATATGTATGTGTATCTATATCTATATATATTTTACCCTCACACTTCAACCATTTGGCTTTGCCACCAACAAATCTTCGACCACCCTCTAGCCATGAGACCAGCACCATCGTGACCACCTCAACGTTGGCTACTGATACCACACTAGCTTAGACCCCAACATCACCACATTTGTCGTCGGCAACACCTTTTTCTTTGCCGAATATCTACTGTTGTTGCCACCTTTCCAACCTCAATCCACCACAGGCAAGTCCTCTTCCCCAATCAGCTCTTCTACTCCTGGATGACCTTTTGAGACCATTGCCGGCCATCGTTGCCATTGCGCTTGCCATTACCAACACATTCTTCTCCATCGGCAAAACCTCCTCTTCCCCAATGTCTTTGGTTTGGTTAGTACCCGGAATCTATGGACTGCCGCCACCATCATCTTCTCCATTGCCTCCCCAACATTTTTTGACCGGTCGAAACCCATATCCTATTGTGGTTGCTATTTATTGGCAATGGACACTACCACCTTTTTGACACTCGTTTACCTGATTTCACCTATTCGTGTTCACCTACTCATTGTGTCCGCTAGCCTGTCAATGTGCCCGCTTGTTTGTCTATCCATGCCCGTGATCGCAGCTTGTCGGACCCAGCTACTTGCAACCTAGCCTTAAAATCAGCTCAACCATCCTAGCTAGACTTAGACCAAGTCGACTTGGTCTAACTTGCCAGTGGCTTGGTCTAACTAGTTAGACTTGCCGTTTGGACTAGCTAGACTTTGGCGAGCATTTGGCTCTGATGTACTTGGCTTGGTCTAACTGGATTTCAGAGTCTAAGCTTTCCTTAAATAAGACGACGCACTTGGAGCTTGGACCTCAAGTCTATTAGGACTCCTCTTTGCTTGCCTTTGTACTTGGTTCTATCATAGTTTTGTTTTATTATCATTGTGATAGAATTAGTTGCATTTATTGGATCCATTAATTTCAGGTCATTTATTAATTTTTTTATAGTTTAATAAAATTTCGAAGATGTGATTCCTTGATGTGTTTTTGAAAATTTAAGATTCAATCAAAATCACTTCGGCACTATTATTAATTCCCTATCCATGCCTAATATGTATATGGATGAGTGTTTGCTTTAATACATTAGAGTGGGGATATGATTATGTAGTCTACACTATATACTCGTCAAACCCTAAGTGGTGTAGTGCAGAGGGTACGACGAAGTAGCACAGCTCCAGAATTTATGACATACGGTTATTGGTCATGCGAGTAAAGTGGAGGGTGATATGAGGATATGGAAAAGGCATGTCTTTATGTTATGTTATATGCATTGTTGTACTTAGTGTGCCGGCTAATGTTCATGTCATACAGTGTCATGCTTGACGTGTCAACTCATGATTATGCTTATGCAGGAGAGTGCATTGTGTGCCTCTCGTAGCAGCCCCGATGAGGTATTCCTTGGAATTTGTTCTTATAATTCTCGTGAGTATTAGTATTTATTTGCTAGTTTGACTTATTTATCATTTGTTATTTTGGATAGATAATCTATTAATTAGCCATAGATAATTTTTATATAGATATGTTGCTTCAAGAGGCTGGGTAGACAGATGGATCCTAGAAGTTCAATGGTGGAAGCTGACATGACGTGGATTATTGTGTGTATGTGTGAGGGCCTAGAGCCCATTGTTGGTTATGTATGATGTGTGGCCCTTTAGGCATGTTGTGTATGCTATGTTGTTTCGATGTACATATTTTAATTGTATATTGCGACAAACTTAGAGCCAAGGAGAGCAAGGGTGCTAGCTATTACAGCCCTAATTCATAGACATTACAGGGAACTAGGGTTTGGGTGTTGTTCCTAGGTTTCCCGCATCCGTGAGGGGTAGAAGTTGCTATCCGAGTGGTGGAAACAACATACCAAGGCTAACCCGTGTTATAGTTGTAGGTAACGAACTAAGGTGCACGAGGCTACGGGGTGACCAAGCATTGCGGGTTAGCATGGCGTTGAGTTACGGCACTAGATTACGACACATGGGTCAGTATATGCAGTACCAAGCGTGTGGTCGGGTTCGAGTCAGGGAACCTCAAGATAATGCTGGTTCGTGAGTTGGTGCGCTAGACAGGTGCTGATCGAGCATCAGGGCTAGGCATACGAGTGATCGGTCTATGGGTCGGAACATCGGGGTTGAGGTGCAACTTGTGTACCGAACATGATCGATCAGGCTATCAAGTAGATGAGTGGTACCAAGTGTGATGAACGAGGCAATGAGGTAGAACCAGCGACGAGGCGACGACTAAGGTCAAACTATGGGCTAGACTTGAGTCCAGCGGTGCAACCAATGATCTGTTGGGAGTTTGTTACCAGAATTGGATCAGATTTGGGAGGAGATTATGAACGGGATGTTGCAACTAACTTCTGGAATTAATCTGGAAGGCCGTGTGATGAACCTGGACGTGGATTAGGGCTGGGTTGCTGGTGACGCGGTGGATCTTTGTAGGAACTTTTGGAGATAAGGATACTAACTAAGATCGGGGTTATCTTGGAGCAGGAGATCGTGGATTATAAATACATGGTGTGAAGGCTGGGAGAGGAAGAGAAACCGAGGAAGAATCCAAAGCAAAGGAGAGAATTCTGAAGGTGATTGGTGCAACGTGAAGTCTTGAGGGCAGAGACATCCGGGAGAGAAGGAAGCTTGTGAAGGTGCTGCAGCTGGTGCGTTAGTGAAGAGTACTTGACTTTCATTGAAGTTTGCCGGAATCTAGGTACATGTTGTGGGTTGCTGGTGAGTGGCAATCGAGGAGGGTTACTTGGGTTATAGTAATCCCGTGAGTTCTAGTACATTTGGGGTGCATTGGGGCTACGCTATGGGGGCTGTCCACAAGCCGAGCAAGTACTTGAAGGAAAGAGTAAAGTGCTTGTAATCCTTATGTGTGATAATATAAGGTTGGGAAGTATTTTTCCTGTAATATGTGGTTTTTCTTGTTGGCTGACATTTTAGGCAGGGAACTTTTGTATTCAGGTCGTGGTCAAAGTTTACAAGGTAGTCAATTGTGGTAACTGGTTGCTAAGACGAGCAAGGGCAGATGGCACAACCCCAATACTCATATCGGTATTTGGGGCAATTGGGCAGTTGCTGCATGTGGTGTTGTTTGGTTCTTGGGACATCTTATTGGTAAAGCATGCCGGTAACCGAGAACGCTGTATCGGTGCTTGTGTGTGATCGAGCACGGGTGATCGAGTGAAGGGCTAATTGGAATAGCGATATCGAGGACGAAGATCTGCTGAGATCGATGGCAATAACCTCAGTGTTGAGGAGTTGGCCAAACACAAGAGTAGTGTTTGTGTTGTTGGCTTCCAAGTATTGTTCCATCTAGTGTACTTGGTGATAGGTTGAGTATTCTCGAAGTGGGAATACGCTGCACAGGATTGATTGGGATCGAAAATTTTTGGGTCCTAAAATCAGCCCCGTGACACCAGCCATCCTATTCGACAAACGGGCAACATACTTGAACTTCATTGACTTGAAATGCTTAATGAGTCTGATAACTTCTTTATTTCTTTCGCGAAGGTGAATTTCATCGACATCATACTCACCTATCACTTGTTAGATAATTAGTAAAGAGTTCCCTCGCATAAGGAGGTGTCGAACATACAAATCACAGGCCAACAACAACCTGAGCATCAAGACTTTGTATTTAGTGGCATTGTTTGTAAAAATGAAAGTCAAAGTGTGAGCACGTAAATGGAGCTTGCCACTCCATCAGCACCACACCAGCGCTGCCTATGAGGCCGACAACGTAACAATCGAAGTAGACCACCCAAGTGAAGGGGGTAAGATCGACAATATCAAGGGTGTCTTGAGGGTGTGTAGTGAGGAAGTAGGTCAAAGCCTACCCTTTGACAGCTTTTTGAGTGACATACTTAATGTCGAATTTTATCGGTTTCAACAGCAAATGAGCAGCTCTAGCAGGTTACTGGTGTAAGTAGTGCATGCACTAGATTATCATTGGCTAAGAGGTAGACTTCATGAGTTACAAAATTGTGACTAAGCGCTTATGCAGACATGCCTTCTCCATCCTTATGTACATCTTTTTGGCAAAGTTCATTAATGGGATGTTCCCTACCTAAATCATCTGTTTGAGTGAGAGGTGCAACAGCACGCAACACGGTGTGGGAGACATAAAGGAGGAGAGGTTGCTTAACTCGAGGTGCTTGGTATGGGTGAGAATTCGGTCTATTTGGTAACCGACCGACCAATTTGTTGAATAGCTGAATGGATGTTGATTTGTAGGACCGACCCAAACCAAAAGAAAGTCCAAACTGAACCAAATGGTTTGGTGTTCGGTTCGGTTTTGATGAAAACCAAAATTACAATGCACAGTCATCACTCCACCCTAACTTATTACCAATCCAACAAAAAACAAGTAAAAAGTGCCCATCTGGACTTCCATCTCTATCTAGATTTCCATATGTCACAAACCCAATATCAAGCCACCCAAAAAAACAATCAAAACAAAGAAAGTAAATAATAAACTAATCTTGCAAACAAAAAAATTTAAAAAAAAATTGATTAGTAAAAAACTCAAATAAAAAAATCAATAATCATAATAAATTATAATCAACAATCAACAAGGCAAATCTACAATAAAGTTATGAACTTTTTGAAAATAAAATGTTTGAAGCAGCAAAGAAGCCGCAGCGGCCGACGGGAGAAGGTGGGGGAGAGAGTAGAGTTTGATTCTAAGAGGACTGAAAGGCGGGGGCAACTAGGGCAGTGGCGGGCAAAGAAGGACCGGTGGCCAGGTGGGGACGAATAAAGGGGATTAGTGTGGGGGAATGGTGATGGGGGCGGACGATGGGGGTGGGGTAATGGGGATGGTTGTGGCCGGTTGGGGATGGGGGTGGCTGAGGGTTGGCAGTGGCAAATGGGAAGAGAGAAGGAATTAGAGATGGGTGTCGGGGGGTTGATTTTTGTTGACAAATCTTGGATGAAGCATCAAGTATAATTAATCTTCCCCAAAGTTTTGTAACTGCTTTAAGGTCGAAGGACTCATGCAAGAAATGGCCTCGAGCTTTGCTGGGTTGATCCTAATGCCCCTGTCATGAACATGGAAGCCAAGGGACTGGCTAGAGGTGACACCAAAAGAGCATTTGTGCGGTTTCAGCTTCAAATTGTACACCCTGCGATGACATAAAACTCACTCTAGCATGACACAATGGTCATTCCTCTACTTTGACTTTGATGATAATATCATCAACATAGTATTCCATGTCCTTCTGTAAAATGTCGTTAAAGATGTTTTGCATTGCTTTTTGGCATGTGGCCCAACATTCTTCAATCTAAACAACATAACATATATAACATGCTATACTGATAGCCTCAGTCTAAAATTTGTAAGGGAGGTCTTGATCATTGAGGAGAGTCGTCATTTTCATAAATGACCTATTCTTTCTCTCTACTACTCAATTTTGTTGAGGGGTCTTTGGTGTCGATAGTTGATGCTTGATCCTCTTTTTCTCGTAATAATCCACAAAGATTTTATTAATGAATTCTCAACCTCTATCACTTCTAAAAGCTATAATGAGGGCATTCTTTTCAATAGTGATCCTCTTTTCAAGTCTCTTGAATGCCTGAAAAGCATCACTTTTGTGTGTAAGATAGAGAACACAAGTGTATCTCAAGGAATCATCTACAATCACAAAAATATATTTTCCAATTAGGCTCCTTGTTTGCATGCACCCAACCAAGTCTATGGGAAGTAAGTCTAAACATCTTGAAATGTTCACTTGGTTCTTCACCTTATATCAAACATATGTTTGCTTCCTTGGTGAGGGTCTTTGGTGAAAAAAGCTTGAGAAGTCCTTTCACAAATTGGTGTGCTCAAGGTGCTTGAGTAGCTTGTGGTGTAAGTGTCCGGCTCTCCTATGCCACAAACTTGTTTGATCATCAATGGCGGAGACAAGCAACTTTGAAATCATCAAAATCATTAGTAGTGACAATATAAATATTATTTTTTCTATTTCCACAAAATAAAACTTCGATATTGTCACCATCCTTAATTAAGAAAGTAGATGATTCAAAAAGCACTCTCTTACTAGCATTCATAATTTATTAATACTTAATATATTTTGTTTCAAACTTTCAACCAAGTAGATATTCTCAATAGTATGATAGGTCTTACCAACACAACCTTTGCCAAAAGTTGTATCTTTTTACTGTTGTCTCCAAAAGTTACCACACTACCTTGTGCAACAAAACTTAAAAAATGGAGGGTCTCTGGACATATGTCTTAAGCAACAACTATTAAGGTACCACAAGATGTGTTCCCTTAGTGAGTTGGAGGATGTCATTATGCAAGGTGTTGTGAATCCATTTGAATACTCCTTGGAATACTTGCATCATGATTCCACAAGAGAAGGCAAGATGTCCAACCCTTCCACAAAAATAGCTTGTTGGGGACGACCTAGGGAGAGCCTTGGGGTGAGCTTCTTCCATTAAAGGTGAGGGCATCTTGAGCATTTCCTCTTGTTTTGCCTTGCGTTGTTTGCTCGTTTGGAGTGAAGCCAACTTTCCTTTTGTACCATTTCTTGATCTAGGGCCTCTTTCTCAAAAGTCATCTTCTTTAGAGATGCTTTGAACTCATCCCTTTTGGCCAATTTGAGGGATTCATCATATAAGGCTTCAAAGGCCTTTTGGAGTTCTTCCATTCCTTAGCTAGAAGGTGAGTTGTCCATCTTGTTCTAACCAAGGCTCTGATACCAATTGAAAGCAACATAATGTGAATGAGAGCTAACTACAAATACTTATTAAATATATTTAGATCCCCACAAACTTTAAGGCCTTAGAAAAATCACAATAATGGACAAGTAATTTGGAAACAATTTAAGTACAATTAATTGATAACCAAGTAAGCATAAGGATAAGTAAGCAAGGCAAATAAAGAATGTGAATCCAAATACAAAGATGTCTATGGGTGAGGCACAAGCAAATTTATTCCAAATTGCTATTTATGTTGGTGACCTAGTAAAACTATACAAGTAGTGAGATGACCTATAACTTGAAATTCGTTAACTTCTAATAATGATCAAGTCAAACACAAAAGGATCAAGATAATCTATAAATCAAGTGAATGGAAATGAAAGAATAAGCACACAAGTAAGGAGAAATGAGAAAAGTGAAGACACAAATAATTTTTTAGAGAGACTTCCAACAAGTACTCTTCTCTTCTAGCTAACCAAGTCCTTTGGTGAGTAGGCCTTTGCAGCTTCACTAGACAAACTAACTTGTAACCTTACAAGTAACCAAGCTAGGCTTTATTCACAAACACCCGTCAAATGTCAAAGAAGCTTATACTCCAAACACCCTTGGAGTCTCCAACAAACCTTCCTTCACAAGCATCAAGTACCAAGGATACTAGCTCACTAAGCTCCAATCACCCTGTAGGACTTTTATCCCGATGGTTTTAGTCGTGGTTCTCTTGTGAACATAGCCAAGTGCTTTATGTTTGATTTGATTAACTACATGTATGGTATGCATGGTATGTAGTATGCAAGCCAAAGCATATGTCATCGTGGTGCTTGTTATGTTCAATTGAGCAAGTTACTATCTCAAGTTGTCCCTTCTTTTGTATGATGTTATGTATATTAGATAGACCATCGAACTACATCCCAACAAGTCTAGAATTATTTCATGAGAATCGGTGTCTATAAATGCTGTGTTCGCATTGAGTATTTATGGAAAAACCTTAAATTCAATAAAAACAAACTGGATGCCAAGGTGTCAGGCCAGCGCCCTTGAGCTGAGCCCTGGCATAGAGTCAAATTTTGAATTTCATGATTCAAACACATGCGTATATGTGTTGATCGAGCACCCTTGCGTATGTCAATGCATATCCTATTTTTGGTGCCCTTGTTCTCATGGAGCAACCTTGCACCCCTGGAGTGCCCTTGTGCTCGTTCTTGTTGACAAATCAGGGTTTCAAGCTTTTGAAATCAGCGACCTTGTGCCCCCAAGGTGCCTTTGCACCCGTAGTTGTCAACTTGTGATAGATGGACGGTAGTTTCTGATTAGGCAAAATGATCAGCTCCAAATCCTAGCACGTTTGCACTGTGCACCCTTGCGCCAAGACTACTTTCCCTCTCTTTCTAAACCCCTTCTCCTACTCCTCTCCAACTCTTTCCCTCTTACTCCCACTTCATCCCCTTCACCTACAGAGCTCTTTTTCCTCCTCCTTGCCTCTTTCGGTAGATGTTGGAGCCCTCAAGCCATCCACATAAGGTCTTGGAACTTCCTTTCCGCTTTGTTCTCCTCTTCTTCGATGGTATGTCTTCTTTCATGGTTTCTCTTTTTGTTTTCCTTTCTTGTTTCTTGTTGTTCATGCTTGTTGGGTGCGTTAGGCTTGCCTAGGTGGTGGCTTAACCTTTCCAATTTCATTTAAGCTTACTTTCATGATTTCTTGTGTGCGTACCATGAGATATGATCTATACATGTTAGTATATTCACAAACTTCATAATCAATGACCTACCTATGTTAGATCTTTCACATTCACTCATATGACATCAGAAAAATGTGCTCTTTGTTTCATTTTATTCCCAATTTGTACTACATTGCATCTGCGTGCATTTTATGTATATCCAGCTATTGTATCATGACTTAATCATTTAAAATTTGTCATGTATAAGTTGTTCTACTTTTATGCTTGATCTGTGTTACTACTTGTGTGATCTTTTGTCCTTGTGAATTAGCTTTTATGTAAATATTTTTGCTCATGTGCAGATGTAGGGATTAGGTACACGTCCATAATATTTTAGACTAAAATGGCATCATTAAGAGCATCAATATTATACGTAATTAAGGACTACACACATTGTCCTATGAAGGCTATGTCAGTGGTTGGATAGTGAAACCAACTACTAAGAAAACTTCTAAAATATTAAAAAAATTAAAATAAGTTTCATTGTCTATTAGAAACCTACAAAAATGAGCTTAGTTTGAGTTCATTTTAGTAGCTAAATAATTCCTTTTTTTGGAGTGTACAGAGTAGTAGGGTTTAACTCTAATCTCTAACATTTCTTATAAAACATAGTTTACAGGGTGATTGTGTGGGAGGGAGCCCACTAAATTTCCTCTAGAATTTATGCTCACTGGAAGCCCATGAACCAGGCCCACTAAGTTAGGCATGTAGCCCAAGCCCATGAAATCCAAAAATAACCCATTAGGTAGATGGACTTAGAAACTCAATGAACCACAAATCCATCCCACTATAAAACTTCAGCTTGTAACTTAGCCCATTAGGTGTAAGCCTACTAAATTTCAGCTCAATTAGAGCTCATTTAGGCTACTAAGAAATTAGTCTAAGTCCCACAGCTCTACTAAATCCAAATTAGGGTATGATTAGGTTTTTGTTTAACTAATCCTAAATGAACCCCTAAGCCTCCTTAATGATCATTGACCAATATAATATTAATTAGTATGTAATTAATTAGCTTAATAATGACATTTAATCTTAATCATGTGTGTGCATGATTTGAGACTTTGCTTCGATGTATGTGCTTAATGTGTATTATTAGTGCTTGATGAGGGTCATTTCTGTAGCACCCTATTCTTTTGGTCCAAGGGCGAACTAAAACATGATGTTATAATTTGGAAAATTATTTGTTAGACTACTCTTATACAAACTTTATGAAAGCAGATCTCAACACTCGATGAGGCTTAAGATAGGTTACCTTACAGGGTTTTATTACATATGTATGTTGATTCATACTAGCATAGAGAGGCTCTTAAACTTAAAGATTCTATATGATCACCCTTAGCCACAACAAAGGCAGAGCCTCGCCTCCGACTATGAGTGGTGACTTAAAAAATATTGATGATCACTGTCAACTGTAAAAGAGTCGTACCGCTGCTACAGTTTTGAGGTTGCATGATGTGACATGAACCTTTTATTACTACTTAGTTCAACTGATTTGTTATATTTCTTAGTTTCTTACAAGGGAATTTGAACAAGGGTTGTGGTTACCTATTCCACATACCTGACATGTGCAAGAAAATAAAATAATTAAACACATCATCATCAGATGCCAGGGTATTAAACTCTAACACCCAGACTTCACATGTGTCTTCAAGTGGCTTGGACAGGAAGTGAAACGTGAATAGATTGCACAGGTGCGTTAAGACCCAAGCTGTTACATCATCATGTCACACCATCATGTCTCAAGTATTTAATCACACCATTCACAATATAATAACATGTAAACAAAATATTAAACATTTAATCATCTAACATGTGTGTGCAAAAGACCTCACTGCTCCCCCGTTCAAGCCGACATATCCAATATTTAATCTTCACCTACACATATATAAAGAAAAATGTCAGTAACAAGCGTTACTGGTGCAAAATATAACTATAACAAACTGGCTATGAGAGCAAATTCTCATATGAAAGAAAACAATCGTATTGTCCTCATGAACACTCTGAAGGGTACCTACTGAGGAGCCACTGGGTTGCAAACCTGGCAGCATCCCGAACTGTTTGCTTTACTGATGCCTCTCCCGGCATTTTTCTCGTTTCTTTTTCTCTGGTCCATCGGGACTACATGCATATCCTAAGCCCTCTCCTTACCTCCATAATTCTCCTGGCCTCAGGTGTGAGGAACTCAATTGTGGAGTTGTCAGGATCCTTTGGGAATGGAACAATCCACTCACTAATCCAAAGCCCACTTTGACTGTCACAGCATCCGCTCATAGTACGTGTAGTCAGTTTCCCCATCTCTCTTCTCACATAAAACTCGATAAAATTACATATATATATATATATATATATATATATATATATATATAGGCTTGGGAAGGGATTTATATAATAAGCCTGAAGGCAATGTGTAAAACCCGTGACTTGGGTCAG